>JABUQX010021118.1:0-38195 GCA_015478945.1 Trachelipus rathkii | reverse complement strand
CTGAATTTGTTGGAGCTAGTTTTCTTTTGATATCTTAAGATACATGCATTTATTGTTTATCATATGTGTTTATACACTTGGAAATTGGTGGTATTATTAGTATAATTTTTTTTATATATTTTCGATAGTAAGTTTATGTTTTTGGGTTGATAGAGTTTAGAAGCTCTGGTGTTAGCCATGGGTTTTATGAGCCTTTTTAGCGCAAGTTTTTTGTTTTAATAGGGATGATTTCGTCGTAGCATTATATTAAGATGTTTACGAACTCAGATTGAATTTTTGTTCAAATGCCAATATGTTTCTCGCATGTATTAATAGTGAATATGAAAAAGTCAATATTCATTCAGTTATTGTTTATGGTTATTTCAGCCTTTGATATTCACCAGCTTGCCTGTATTTTATGGTGGTAAGCATTTGTGTTTATTAATGATAGCAATTTTTGCCAGACATGGAAAGTGATCGGACAAATTACTTTTTATTACGAAGGTTTTAACGTTCCAGTTTAGGTTCCCCAGATATGCATCTATAAGAACGGACATTCTATTTTCGACTTTGTTTGGACGTGTAGGTAGTTATGTAATTGACGAACCATTTAGATAACATATAAGTATGAGAAGAGAGAGAGTTTGCTCCATTGCAATGTTCTCATTGGATTTAGATCAATGGTTTGAAATCTCCCTCAATTATTTATGTTTAGAGTTAGGAAGTGTATTGAAAATGATCTCTCAGGCATTTTATGAACTCTATTTTAGATGAATTTGAGGGGTCGATAGAGCACCGATCTACAATTACTGCTGATTTATTTTTAACGCGTTGCGAGTTGCCTTCTATGTGTTGAGATTGACAAGTGAAATTATGACTTCATGGGGGATGTATAGATGCTATTTTTTAAGTAAGTGGGAAACACCCCAGACGTTTGTGTTAGATCGAAATTGCATGATGTGTTTTCAGTATATCCTGGGATTGGATATAACCCGTTGTTATGTTCATAATAGTTTTCGGTTAGTACTTGCAGTAATATTGAGATATTTTGGTAACTTAGGAAGTCCAGAAAATATTGTGACATGTTGGGTTTAAGGTTTCTGATGTAATGTGATGAGAAGAGAGAAGATTGTTCAGTTCAGGTGTTTTTGCGTATTTCAATATGGCCCGAGATTAGATATATTTCTGAGGCTGACTGGAATTATGTTTGAAAGTGAACATCAGAATTGCTTTCAATGAAACATATTATTTTGTCTTTAGAATATAAATAGATGAGTTAATCAATTATGAGAATTATAATTATAAATGCAAAAATATTCGGTAATAATTGTTGAACTGGTAGTTTTAATCTGCTCTATTCATGGCGGTCATGTGTTTAGAAGTAAATAGAAATGTGGATATTTAATGATTAAAATAGTAATGTATTAATATAATAATTATGATTGTAATATAATAATAATGAAATAATATAAATAATAATAATAATAATAATAAAAATAATGTACGTTATAAATAATATTTAAAGATGTGTTTAACAGCTTATTCATAGTTTCTTATTTAAACATTATAGACGATTGATAGGTGCAAATTATTTTAATCAAACAAATTTAACAGATAGATGAGCCCCAAAGTGATAAATTCGATATCTAGTGCGTCGTTGGATTATATTAAAGATTCAAACATGTTGATGAGGATAATAATGGTGTCATATGGGTCATTAGTAAGAATTTAAGCTTAGTAGGAAGACAACCAACTATGTCGTTATTTTAATGATATTGACAAATAGATGAAGTAGATATGGTACAATAGACACAGAAGACAGGACAGACAGGACAGGACAGAAGGAAGACAGAAAGACTGATTTATTGATTGATATGATTGTATGATAGTATAGATGATAGATAGAATTAGATAGATTAAAGATTAGAGTAAGATAGATAGATCAGAAGATAGATAGATAGATATATAGAATAGATAGAATTTTTATGCAGTTAGATTGATAGATAAATATGTAGGTATATAGATAGATAGATAGATAGATAGAGATGTGTATAGAGACAGAGAAAGAGAGAATAATAATAATAATAATAATAATAATAATAATAATAATTAATAATAATAATAATAATAATAATAGAGAACAATAATAATGATAATTATAATATTGATTTAGTATTAATTGATGTAGATTTTTTTGAGTTTATTTAGTGAATGTTTTTAAGTGAGAACTTCCATTTTTTTAATTTCTTGCGATACACTCAGTTTCACTTCGTTCGCGTCGTGTGTTTCAAAGACTGCTGTCTAGCTTTTTCTAATCTATATAAAGGAAGTATTTATTTTCGCGTTATTTCTTAGATTTATACCTCTTCGAATATGATTATTATGAAAGTTAGATATTGGAAAGTTACACGCTTTATTTTACAATATAATAAGAAGGAAAATAATAAAAAAAACTAGCCCGTACAGGTGTCGAACCTGTTACCCCCGTCTGGTAATATAGCGGCGCATTTTACCGATGAGAGCTTAACGGACATTGCCCAAGTAGCTATCTAGAAATATTATAATGATTGTATCAGGTAGTCATAATTTTTAGGCCTCCGCGGTGTTTGGTATTTCCACTTCTTAATGTAAATGATATTATATCTATCTATACGATATAATATATTTATACATATATATATATATATATATATAAGTATATATATATACATATATATATAATATTATAAATATATATATATTATAAGCCTATATATATATATATATATAATATATATATTTATATTATTATTTATATATACTATATATATATATATATATATATAATTATATTATATATATATATATATAATATATATACGTTATACTATATATATATTATATATATATTATATATATTATATATTAATATATATATATGATAATATTATATATATATATATATATAATATATATATATATATATATATTTGATAGTATATTAAAATAGTAACCCCCCTAGCACTGAAATACCTTCTCAATATCTCCCTATTTCCTCACAAAATTAAACCCTATTATAAACCTACAGTTTACGAAAAGTTATATTAGCTTCAAAATCAAAAACAGAATCCTCCTTAAACGAATATTATAAACCCCCTAAAAGTAATAACCAGCCGAGTCAATGCATTTGATAGTACCCCTGCCTTGATTGTCCCGTAGTGTACATCGGTGGGACCATCGACCTTCCGAGAAGATTATGTCAACACAGATTATAATTTAACTAATATAGATGCCCGAACTCAAGAGCGTAACGTTTTAAATCACGTAGACACATCAATTCTGCATTTAAGTCGTTTCAAATATTTAATTCTGATATAAATTCGAAATGAGTTGAATCTTTTAAAATAATGGTATAATACCAAATAATTTTATAGGATTCCAGAGTGAAGTTTAATTTAGATCCATATTTACAGAATTCGATACTTCACAATTACCTCGATCCGATTATAAAGGATTAAATAACCACTAGGGTTGGCCGACGCACCGGGTTGCTGTGCGGTGCTGGTGCGGAGCCACGAGAAAATTAACGTGCGGTGCGTGGTGCAGGCCTTTGGATCGCCACCGCACCGCACCAGGTCGCCAACAAATTTCGAAAAATAACAATATGAAATTTGAAAAGAGAAAAATTTGAGTTGGTATAATATTATATATATAAATATATATATATAATAATGTATATCTATAATATATAACCAAATGAGCAACCTCATACTATATATATATATATATATTATATATATATATATAATATATATATTATATATGCCCCGTATCAGTATGGTGTATTAGCTACAGTCTTCAATCAGAGCAAATAAGCAGGTGGGCATAGGAAAGGCAGGTTTACTAAAAGTTTTTTTTTTTTAAGCAAGAAACTAACGATTGTAGAAATCATTTATGTTTAAATACAAACACGCTACTAGCACGTCTTGACATCCATTTTCAAGGTTTTCAGAAATTAACAATGATAGGCAGAACAAATAGTTTTCCATTTACAATGTTAATTTTTCATCTCAAAATTAATAGTACAATAACAATTGTAACCGAAACCATAAATTTAGAGGAGAAATATCCTCTCTTAATATCGTCAAAATCATCTTTTTTTATTCTTTGACTGTTCTTGTCAGTTAATATTACTCTCTCAGGTTTATAACAGTAGAGCATGACAAACAAGTGTTTTTGCTGGCTTACACTGTTATCAAACCATGAAAAATGTCATTCACACGAAAAATATTTTTACTCTGTTTATGTATATATCTTGAGTGAAACAAGAAAGAATTCTGTGCTTGATTTTTTTGTCTACTCACAATCAAATTGGTGGAATTGGGAATTTGGCTACTACACTATTCCCATTTTCTTTTAGCAGATGTTATCCTCCCACGTGCTTTGTATGTTGTTCAGTATGGTTTGTGTATTGAGAGGTGTACTAGTGTTGTAATAAGAAGAGTATATATGTGTAATCATTATAAGTATATGATTATATATTATAATATTAGTTATATGTATATATATAATATATATATATATAATATATATATATATATATATATGTCAATATATATATTATATAGTATAATTATATATATACTATATATTTATATATACTAATAATATATATATAATAGTATAATATATATATAATTATATTATTCATATTTTCAGGTTTAATAAGCAAAAGTTTTATTATGCAAAAGAAGATAATAATGAGAAATAATTAATATATAGAACAAATAGATATGTGGTATATGCTGTTCAGTTCTTGTATAATGGCACATCAAATGTAAAAATAGCTCCTTAACCTATTTTTGTTATGTGTGTGGAGAAGTTACAATTACAGCTTTGTCTTCTATTCAAGTGACGTTTAGTATATTTAGGCTATATAAAATTGTACCTTAGGATGTAAAGTTGGAGAGACAGGATAAGATCCTGGGTTCCGCTCACACTAGTGGTATTTTTGCAATTCATGTTCCAGGAATCATGAGAAACCTGTTAAAAGGAAAACTTAGCTGACTTGAAATTTGCTTGTGCTCCTAGGAGGCCCCGAGCAAGAACAGCGGCTATTGCTGTGCTGATACGGGACATTTGTTACCTTTGATTGTACCAATGAACCACGGGATCTCTCATCAGATCCAAAACATTGTTAGTCTCTAGTATCTAAACTTTTACCAGCTCGCAATACGTCCAGTTCCTTCATTTGCACATGATCTTCCTGTACCTACAAACTCCCGATGAATTTACTGCTTGACTCAGAAGATTGAACCTCCGATCATGACACAATTTCGGTATCAAGACTCCGGACTTTTAAGACTTTATGGTTTAGAAAATTGTATTATGCACTACTGTTTTCACATCATGATAATACACAGATGAAGGAGTCTTAAGATCTTGTACGAGAATCTTAAAACTTCCACTCGATTATCAGCCTCTCAGATAATTTGCTGCTTTTTTCAGGCCTCTCAGGTGATGGTAATCTATATAGGAGTAAAGGGTGTTATTGTTGCTAAACCATTAGTTTCATTTAAGAGGCCAGACAGTTTTAGTACTTTTTTTGCAGCACTATTTTGGCGCAGAAGATGGCATGTATATTGCTTGAATGTGAATGGCGTTCTATGAACATGAGCAATAATACCTCAGCAGCAGTGGCGTCTTCTGTTTATTGATTCTCTCCAAACGATGACATGTCTCAAGGCTTGAGTTGCTTATCTCTTATGATTAGTCATGTTTTTTCGTCCTGTTCCGGTTAGGCATTATTCTACATTTATATTACGAATAGAAATTACGGTTATAGGTCATCTACTTTACACCTAGTTGATATACACAATCATGTAAATGTTCTCATTTTTGGGTGACCTGATTAAGGTCATTGACTGATGCATTAAACAACAGGTTGAATACCACAAAATTACTATAGCCTCCAACTGCTGAAAATGGGATAAACAGATGACAGAAAAATACAATAAAATATCGAGAAAAATAAGTGCCTCAAACGACATGATTTGCTAAATCCATGGTGAACCAAAATAAAACATGATCACATGATGCCACTTGTAATATCCGCATGTTTAGTTAAGGAACTATTACTAAACCTTTGCTATTAAACATGCGTTTGATAAAATATTTGTAGAAAGTCTTTGCACAAAGAAAGGTGTGAGCATTCTTGACATCTCAGATTCAAATTCGCAAATGTACAGTGAGGCAAAGATAAAATGTAAGTGGTTTTATTGGCCCCCAAATTAAAGCTGAGTCTTCCAAGATCTAGAGTTTACGGAAGGGAAAACTGTCAGAAGTGACAAAAAGCGACCTTTGAGCTTGAGCATATTTAAATCAGTGTGCTCAGCTTTCCCTAGAAAAATTGAGAAAAAGTTGAAAGAGGGTAATATGAATATCTTGTACGTCACAATGGTGGATTTGGCTTTCTATGAAATTCTAGTAAGAGTTTTGCAATTTATGATCATGTTAAAAAGCCACTTAATAGGATCACATCTGGAGGTTCTTATATGCCCCACTCACCTATGGCGCAATTAGTGAGAGCATAAGGTGAAAGTTTACACAGTGCAATTCGCTGTTGTACAAAAGCGTTGCAGTTACGGCGATTGGAATGAAAAGTATGTTGCTGAATATCTCGTCTCTAGTCTTTTCTTCTCTCATCTCATGCTGCTCCTCTCTCTCACCTAACTAGCGAATGCCTTACCAAGAGGCAATACGGGAACTAAAACTACTCAATTTTCTAGTTCGTTCCTCTCCTCTTCGTCCTTCTTTCAATACATTCTAACACTCACGTTTATCCTAATTCCAATGTAAGCAGTAGTGTATAAAATATGAGGAGATTAGTGTCTACAAAAAGAGAAGAAAAGCTGGTCACTCCTAAATAAGCATCCAAGTCTTCCTCTTTAAGTTAATACAGAATCAACTAGAGTTTTCATGTAAAGAGACAGAGATAATAAATTAATAAAAAATTTATTGATTGCATGTAGATATATCTCATAAGATGGAGAGTCTTTCAACTTGATTAGGTTAAGTATGACTTTATACAATTTGGTTCTAGAATAGAATTACATTGGGATGAAAGAGCAATTTTATTTTATCATCAGAGCTACCGTACTGGCGAGAGATTCATTGAAGTCTCTATGCAATCCTTTTAACCATAAATTTGACAGAGTAAAGTCAATTATTAACTGAAAGTTAGCGAACTTTAAATTCTGGCCTGTATGTTTCTTTTAGTACTTATGAGCCTTTTAGAATCCGATGTGATTTAAAGGTAGTGATTCATGACCTTAATATCTTGATGAGCAACTTTTCTGAATCGCTGTTTGAAGATTGTCACATGTCATTTACTAATGAATTTTTAGGTGAGGCATAAGACGGAGGTTTTATGTGCTATATTTCATTAAATTTTAAGTGGAGGGAAACCATTTTCTTATTTATAATGGTATTAAATAGAGGGCTATAAAAATATAGACACAGTTGAAAACTAATACTGGTGATAGGTTCCAATTATCGTCAAATCATTCACAATTAAAAAATCGCCACTTTAAATGAGATATCTTCACACATAGTTATGAAATGTTAAGTGTTAGAAGATTCAAGATAAAACACTGACACAAAATTATAAGGCCTTTGAAAAATAATTGACAACCTTTCTAACAATTAATAAGTAAATATGCACTACTCAGAGAATACAAATGAAAAATTTGCTTTGATTGAAGATGTATAATACTGAACCTATATCGAAGAAGGATACGAAGGAGAAAGACTAGACATATGGGAATGATTGACTTGATAGAGGTATTAATGCACTGAAAAGGTTTAGATAATGGTGAACAAGAAGCATAGTAATAGGGTATAAAAACGTGAAGTTAGCTTCAACTCAGTTGCATTATACACAAGAAGAATTTCATTAATCATCACAAGTCTAACGAGAACGCATCAGTTTATTAACTTCGATATGAGACACTTAAATATGCTAGATTCGATTGTGTACTTTAATATCCTGTCACTACCTTGAGACGGCTTATTAAGCAAGTCATTCTAATCAAGTTTCTCACTTCAAAGTTGCAAATTTGCTGTAAAAAAGTTCCCATCAGACATTTTCTAAATCACATTTCGAGTGTCCGCGTGCGAATGCAATATAATCTTTATTTATTTTTAATACAATTGCGAAAGTCATATGCGAAATCCACAAAAGCACAAACTATAGATATATACTAATTATATTATTATATATATAGTTATTAGGATGCATAATATATAAGTTGTATCTTTCAATAGTTTGTTCTTGTTATATTAATCATTATGTATGTCTCATGTTATGACATACTGGTGGACTTATCTTTATGGTTTTGGTTAGTATTTAGTTGTTGATGCTGTTGTTGTGATCTAGTTATCTGCTGTTGTTATATGTTGGTTAAGTTGTTTATAATATGATATTTTTATAGATCTATGTACGACAAACTCAAATGAATAATAGTTGCTATTATGTGTAGCTATATTGCAAATGCCTTTGACAAATGTCTTTTAAAGTAATAATAGTTTATTAAAATTTATACTAAGTACCTTGAGAAATAATTGTTAAACATGAATAACAACTATATTTTATTTTGCCTATAAGTAAATAAGTTTTTTTTTTTAAATAATAAAGGTTTTATAGATTAAAAGAAAGAATTTAAATTTTAAATTTTAAATTAAAAGGTAAATCTCAAAAATGATTTTAGGAAAATCTACATAATCCTAGCCCATAATTTAGTTTTCATGAACCAAATTAACCTACTAGACTAGTTATAGAAATTACAGGTTTAAATGAAGGATGAATAATTTTTGCGTGTTTTTCCACATAACACTATAATAAGGTAAAGTTAATATAAAATTTACTCGAAATATGAATAATAATTAAGTGTACAATTCATTATCACTGGTAAAATTTATTAATATGGTGATCTGGCCTACAAAAATTTGTAATTAGTATTCTTTTCGATGATGGGGGAATCTTAGCAAATGAATTGATTGAAAATGGATAAAATGGACATTGTTATGAATTTCGTCCTGTTATTTTATTATAATTATTTCTTTCTAGATTAGGCCAAAATGAATGAATCTTTATTTTTTTTTTTTTTTTTTTTTTTTTTTATTTTATTTTTTTTTTTTACATTTATTAAAGATTTAATTAATACAAGTTTTAGGCTTTGTTCATGGATGTTTTGGATTTTGCATTTGTTGGATCTTTCTTTTTGTTATGCTGTATTTGGATTAGCTTGTTTTGTGATATAGATTTATTAGCGACTTTTCTTATAACTTTTTTCTTTTTTTAATTTTATTCGTTTTTTAATATGATCCATTGATTTTTCCTTTCATTATTCTTTTTTTATTTTGTGTGTAATAATACTTCTTCTTTCATGGTTTTTTCTTTTCTACTATTTTTTTTTTTTTTTTTTTTGTTTTTTGAATGTATATCTTTACTGGCAAATAATCTTTAGCTTGATAATAAATGGTTTATTTATAATCACGTTTTAGACATATTTTATTTTTTACTAGGGTCTCAGATAATTCTATTATTAAATTTTTAGGTTTATCATTGTGTTGTAATAATATTTTATTATTTTTTGAGACAAGAATTAATGTTGACGTGAATAATTAAGTATTTGAATATTAATTTATTAATATTGTCTTCTTTTTATTTTTATTATTTTTAATTTTATTTATATTTATTTAATATTTATTTATTATATTATATTAATTTATAATAATTTTTAAAGAAATTTTTCTATAATATTATGATAACCACTATTAATTAAAACATTATTATTAATAAATATAATAATAATTATTATATTATTATTTTTAAATTAAATATTATATTTGATTTATTATAGATCTTAATAAAAAAAATAGATTGAATAATTAATCATTTAATAGTTAATTAGATTATTATAATTTGAATAATGATTTACACATATATGAATTCGTAAAAGTTAACTGCCAATAAATAGGTATCCTTTAATTTTTATTTTTATTAAAAAATATTAATAGAATTAACATTTTTTAGGAGGGAGGTACTTATTATATAATATAGAATAATTTTGTTTGGCGTGGGTAGGTCCCTAGCTGTATCTACTGTCGGGAAGTGATTACATCGGAAGTCCAATAATTATATGATTTTGATTAGTCAAGAATATAAGGGAGTTACTTAAAGGATTCTAAGAAAGTTAAAAATGTAGATTGGGGCCAGGGCATATGGATATCTAGAAAGAAGAGTATATACATTATAGAGATTGTGTCATCGCTAGTGATGATTAGTCCTTTTAATATATGCGCGATTGTGTGGTGTGGTTGTGCTACACGCCACGATATCTTATCGAGTTCCATGGAACTTTTTGTAGCGACTAGTAGTAGATGATCACTGATGTATCAGTTTCCAGGAATGATTCCCCTCACTAATCACTAAAGTGAACTGTTCTTTTCATCACATTAAGCGATCAGTGAAACAAAACGTCGGGCAGAACACGTGGCACGAAATCAAATAATAGAGATATACGCACCGAGAATTAGGTTTAGAACATAACGCAGAATAACTCGACATTGTTTTAACGTTCGAGAATTATTTGTTGTATTAGATTTGCAACGGCCTAAAATGCAACGAAAAGAGTGAGCGGTGATTGCTAAATACTTTATAAGATGCGTTGGCACGATTATCTTTGATCACAATATGTAGTTTGTGAGTTTAAGAGAGGAATTCCACATGCTGTTTGAGTGGAAGAATAGACTGTGTCGGAGAATACGATGAAGCAAGAAAAAACGGATTTTGACACGTGAGAGAGTCGATCCGATATATCCAATAAAGAAGAGAAGCGGAAGGATGACAATATGTATATCATATAGTAATGTGATTGTGCATATTTTCATTATAATAACGAAGCAGGCAAAAAAGCATGAGGAAGGCATTAACCTAACCATGATTGTGGCTGTTGATCAGTAAAATGTTTTTTGCTAAATTTTCTAAAATGCCAGCTGATATCATTTTTAAAATTATAAGACTATGCCTCCATTTCCATAAAACTGACAGGCTTCATAACTTTTTTATTTCAACTGACAATTACAACTTTGAGAAAAATGTTAAGAACAAAATACTCACTCTCTCGCTCACGCTCACGAACTTTTTTTTATTTTTTTTGGCTCCTGCTCCAACCAAAACATTTGTTACCGTCATTTTTTTATTTGTAATAATTATTATTTTAATATTCAGATTAATAATTTAAATTCACAATGAAATTTTATTATTATTATTATTATTATTATTTAATATTATTATCAATTATTATACATTTTATTATTATATAATTATTATTATTATTAATTAATTATTATTATAATTAATATATTTATTATTATTTATTATTATTATTAATTATTACTATTATTTATTATTATCATTATAATTATTATTTTATTATTATTATTATTGAGGTTATTATTATTAATTATTATTTATTTACTCTCAATTATTATTTATTATATTATTTATTAATATTATTATTATTAATAATTATATTATTATTATATTAATATTATTATTATTGTTACAACAATTTTTATGTGTATTTAATATTATGTTACTTTTTATTACATTTATCAAGTTTAATTTTAGGAATTATTAATTATCGTTGCAACAAATAGTTAATACTTAATTAATTATCATTTCATTATTATTAACATATTTAAAATATATTGAGGATTTTAATTCTGTCTCGTAGAATCGTTACCTGTCTGATGTGAGCTCAATTATTTCTCATGTTTGATAAACACACAGCGGAGTTCCATCTTATAAGACCTCGGTAACTCTCCATGCGAGCTTAATTAAATTCCACACACGTCACAACAAATACAAAATTAGAGTTCCATCTTCTAAACCAAATTTTTTTTGAAATAACCTTTCTGTTGTTAAAAAGTGTTAGATATAATGAGATTTTTTACATCCAATACATCAGCACATTTATTACTAAATTAGGTTTCATGGTAAATATATATATACACATATATTATATATATTATAATATATTATATCTAATATTATATATATATTATTTATATAATATATATATATATTATATTATAATATAATATAAATATATAATATAATATTATATTACTAATAATATACATAGATATATTCTATACTAAAATATTTAGATTCCACTGTTTAAAAATAAAAGAATACTTTTAGATAACTAATTAACATAATAAATCCTCAATAACCATTACTCGACAAGCGGCCCCCCCCCCCCGGCCTTCCCCAGGAAGGATTTTCACTCCTGTTAAGTTTGTCGCGCGAGGGTCTTCCTCCATACATCTCTCTCCTGGACCACTCCTCTTTTCTTCCAACCACCTCATTGTCTGCAGCTGGCATCTCTTAAAAGAATCCTACAATACAGACTCATCTTTTCTTTGTCTACCCCTTAGACTATAGACCCGTTGTCCATTCCCAACTTCTTTTCGGCATTCTATCATGGCCTGCATCCTTGGCCAGAATGTCCCACATTCAGTCTTCACTGCCATTTCAAGATTAATTTCTTCAGTCCTTCAGTTTTCTAAGGTATGTGCGTTGTTTATTTTAATCTCTTTCTGGCTTCTTCCAGTCGATTTGCTCTCGAGAGCCTAATTTCTGCCGCTCTCTGTAAATTCTAATCTCTTCCTCCCTCCTCAAGGACAAGTTCGGGGAAAAATTAATCCTTTTCACTGCTTCAAAGATTTTACTTTTTAAAACCTCCATTCCAACATTTCCGGTCCTTCATCACTGGGTACAGCTCGCTTCTCGCATAGCTTTGCTCATATTTTTCATCTTTCTAAGTGATCTCTCCTCACATCCTCCCTCCCTGTTAAAACACCCACCTAAATAGACGGCTGGAATCCACCGCCTTTCACATCCTCTTCCCCACCATCATTACCTCATGGCCTTTCATCGTTTCCGTCGCCGTACTATTATATATCTCCCGTCTCTGTACATTCATGCTTCAATCTCCTGCCTCATCCTAACTCCTCCGCAAACAACCTCACAACCTATTGTATCTTCTCTCCTCCTCCTCATCAACCATGCTAGTCGTTCCGCATAGCCATTATATCTCTCATCAAGAAACTCCTAATCTCTTCCTTCTACTTTCCTTATTAACCCGTCTAAGATATTAGTTGAACATATAGGCGATAATACACTCCGTTGTTTAACTCCTGTTTCTACTTCGAAAACATATATCGTTTTCACACTCCTTTCTGATGTTTACAACTATCATTTTTCTACATACTCATTCATTTTACTCATCAATCTCCCACTCACTCCATAATTTTCTTCATGACTTCTTCTCATAGTTTTTCCTTTTGGTAAGCAATGGGCAAAAGCTTTTTGCTATGATCATATAAACGCACACATTAAAATACCTTGCCAATAAGTTCTACTAACAAATCTTTCTCCGATAAACCATCTTCAGTATAGGAACAGAAAGATCTGTCGTTGCCTCTTCCTCCTCTACTACCGTGCGTTCCCTGCCCCAGCTTCCGCTTTCCAACAATCGGCTCTCAATCTTTCTTCTTCCAATATTCTTTTCGTAGATTTTTGCCAGGGTGTTCCATCAATGAAATTCCTCTGTGTTGTCACAGTTCCGTTTGCTGCATCTCCTTTACTTGTGTATAATATTGGTATTTTACCTTTTGTATATTATATATATATATATAATATATATATATATTATATATATATATATATATATATATATATATATATATATATATATATATATATATATTATATATTTATATATATGTAAATAAAAATAATTATAATATTTATGTTAAATATATATATATATATACTATTATTGAGATATATCATATATATATATATATATTATATAATATACTATATATATATGATATATATATATTATAATATATATTATTATCTATATTTCGGTAAGTAGTATACGTCTCAGCACTTGTATATCACTATCTTAATAACACTTTGTAATCTTTCTTAAGACCTCTAACCCCCAACCATTCATACGTGGTTAGTCACTTTTACTCCCCAATTCTATCACAGTCCGCACAGCTTGAAATCAAGAAGTAAAGTAAGCTTCCTCAACTCCCTTCTCGACTCAGGACTCTTTGCTGTTGCAAAGGCGTGTGTCACGCCGGGCGTCCTAGATTCAAAGTTTAGGAAATCTAAGCTTTATTTCGTTTAACCTTTGGGAAAGCGACTAAATGCGTAGAAAAACAAACCTGGACAGGAAAGTTGCTAAGGGCTTGTATGCAAGTCGGAACCAATCCGAATCGTGGGAAAAGTACTGTGTAGAAAGAAAGATATTTCAGGAATGTAGACGAGATGTCGCCTTCAAACGTAAACATATGCAATAGCACCTTCATTGCTCATACTTGTTCCAAGTATCGCGACTTACCACAACGGACCTCTCCCTGAATATTAGACTTGAATAAAGTCTTGATTTTATGAAGGAGCTATGCATATACCTCATAGAATGGATCATAAAAAAATAAGAGAACATGAGTGCTGAACATTGAGGGAAAAGTACATGTTCAACTTAAGGCTCTCCTGTAGATCGTTGATGCAAAATAAAATTTGGAGAAATAAACATGAGTAAGGGACATTGGAAGAAAGTCAATGTCTAAATCATGGATCTTCTGTAGAGTGTTGATACAAAATGATCGATGCGAAAAAGATTCTATCATTTAGATCCTGGATGGGATCATCCTTGGGAAATGAAAGTGTTTTCTCAGACAAGCTTAAAGCAAATAAAATAGTTCGAATATAGACAGAAAAATAAGAGACTCTGTGTTCGAATGTTTTGATGTAAGCTATGAGAATGTAATTTCTTTGTTTTGTCCTCAATGTAAAAATATGGCATTGGGACAAGGCACGGTTATTAGGATGTTTCTAGCGTTCTGGGTATTTCACATTTAAATTTTTATGGGTCTTTTCGAAGAAATAGTTATTCAAGTTTCCTTTGTAAATCCCGCAGAGTGATTGGTTTTTACTAAAACACAAGGGGTTTGAATAACTTCAAACATTTATAAATTTGTTAACTTTACGTTTATTCATTTTCTAACGCCTTTTTTATTCTTTCTCAAAAGATTTAAGGGTTATCCTTGATCATTTAGACGCCTAGCTAATTAGTTTAATATCAAAATGTTATTGCGTACAGTAACATGCAATCGGTCGATAATTTTTTAAATTATTTTTTCTTGGTCTTTGCCTAACTTATTTTATAATAGTGGTTAGTTTTCTACTTTACTGGCCCATATACTTTGGTCATTAATTAAATTAATTGTTAGTAAAGCTTGATTAAAAATAATAAAAAAAAGAATGTATTAAAGCTTCATTACCATGCTTTGGTCTTTGAACTTTAGTTTTCATTCGTATACCATTTAGGAATTATTGATGCTTTAAATTCTAAACACTACATAAGCGATAAACATTTATTATGAATGTTTTTTAAGACATGCTAAGCACTAGTTTCTTATTCTTAAAATTACTGGCAGTAACATTGTTAGTAAGAAAAACAATTCTTGGAGCGTTAGTAAAAAGGCTATTAATATTTAGAAAGTTATTTAAAAAAAATGTTGATCACAACTTTAAATACCTGCCGCAGTAATAAAATTGTTGGCATTTAAAACATCTTTCTAATGTTAATATATAAAAAAACTATTAATGTTAAAGCTATTAGTATGACAGATCAATCTTCAAAAAATTTGTTAGTAGTAGTTCTAACTGTAAGATATGAGTATGCTTTATACTAATAGGAGTCTATAAGAAATATTAGTCGTGTTTCTAACTCTACAAAAATATTATGTCGTGCATTTAAAACAAAAAATTAATGTTAAAATGTTAGTATCAAAACGTTAACAAAACAAAAGTTAATATTAAAAAATGTTAGTATCAAAACGTTAATATTAACACTGTTAAGATAAAAATATCAATGGAAGTGTTAATAACTACCATATCAACTACCATATCTTAATTAGTAGACATGCAACAATTACTGAAATATTTAATACATTTATTTAAGAAGGTTAGTTAGCATTCTCTTGCTGTTGTTATTTATATTTTATTATTTTTTCCTTTTTTCAAAAGAAATTTCCTTTTTTCTTTTTTGCGAAAAGAATTTTGCTTTTTTTTAATTACATAAAAAATCTGGGCCGCTCCCTCGAGATGTTACCCCGGTGATTAGCCGTAGATAAATAATAATAAAACATACTCAGCATAAAAAAAAATCGATATTTCGGTAATTTGGACCAAATATTTGACTTAAAATTAATGAACGAATTATACATATGCGTATGAGAAATTGTCATACTTCTCAATTATCTTTCAAAATCAAATATTTTCTACATTGCCAAAAAAAAAAAATCCTCTCAAAAGTATTCAAAGCTTATGCCTATCTCAGACTCTACTCATCTCATAAAAGGCAACTAACGTGGTTTTATTTCTTATCCAAACGTTCTCTCCCTTTTTTCATCTCAAACCAATTGACAGGCGGATGGGGAGACTTTGAGGATTTCACTATATCTGTCGCTTCTTACATCTCCTTATCTCTGTCTTTAAGTCCTTTTTAAATATTTATAAAGGCGAGGTAGACAACTGAAGTCTTCGCTATAGTCTCTTTTATTGTCTTCCCTCGGTACTTGCCCAGGATAGCAGGTACTTATGTTATTCACACTTTGTGGTTTTGTCGCATAAGTAATGCTGCCTCTAATTTCACAAAAACATACATAGAACTAATATATCAATAGTAACTCTTAAATTTAAGAAGTCATATAAATTTATGAAACAATTAGAATATAGAGTTACAAGTAACGTAGTAAAAATGCAGGCTATAACCACTATATATAAAATATAAATCTGTCTTAATTTCTATGTTATAAGGATGCTACTTCATTGGTAATCCCTTGGCTCATTTTCATCATTTCGGGACTTTTACGCTAGGTAAAACGTTACTGCGTTGGTAAATTAAGACTATATACTATGAGGTCACTCACCCTTTATCGATATTGCTTCAGACCAACAGGAAAGAAACTTTCGGTATTTTTAGGTGTTATGGGTTGCTCTTTGCCTCTTCATCATTTTTCGAGAACCTCTTACATCTGGGTATAAATGTTCACTGCGTTGGCGTAAATAAGAACTTATATTACAGAGGTCACCACTACTCACGGGCGTCAGAACCAACAGGAAAGAAACTTTTAGTGTTCCCAACCACAACTTGAAGATGGCTTCGGTAGGAAGTCCCAGTCGCTGTCTAAAGTACTCAATTAATCGTACTAAAAACAAGACAAATAACAAATAGAATACAAACAAACATATATCCTAAACCATAAGTATTTCTCTTATATTCACCCTAAGTTTTGACTGTGTTTCTACATCTCGGAAGTATTTTCCTTGGTCATTACTCTTTTTCACGGCTAGTTGTAGCTTCTGTTAATCGAACCAACACCTGTTGCGAATAATATTTCGTATCATTCCTCAAAAAAGGCTTTTAGAAACATTTGGTCAAAGCTCACTATTGACTAGAAGAAACTCTGAGTCAGAGAATAGGATCTAAGTATTGGTCAAAACTAAATATAGATTGCAAAACAAAATAAAAACAAAGCAAAAGTACAGCAATGTTCTTACTTAGAACTGATGAGAAAGTCGTGTGTCTCCCCCTTATCTTACTCTGGCTCTCACCACAGGAGCACCCTTTAGTGTCTCAATTCCCGGTGAAAAAGAGTGTTTTGGAAAAAGACGTTTGACAGTTTCTCAGATCTCAAAATCAATCAACTTAAAACTCAAAACAACGTTACCCATTTCTCCTTTTCTATCTCTATAAATCCAAGGGCACTTTACCGTGACTTAATCCTCAATAAATAGAGTCTTTCGGAAGAAGTGTGGCAGATGTCTCTCGTAACTATATAAAAATCAGTCAATTTATAGACTATATTTGTAGGGAAAAAAACATTAATCCAACTAAAGAAACATGCAAAATAGAAACGTAATATCTAAAATATTGCAAAAAAAAATGTTTTCTTAATCCACTAAATGATTCTAACTTAACAGGACACTGTTGTCCGCTCTCTCTCACGTTGCATCTCACCTTGGCCTTTTGCTATATGAATGCTCTCACTGTTCTGCCTCAGGAATTCAGTCCAACTTCCAGGGATCCCGAATAGCACAGTGTATGCAAGGCTCATAGAACCTCTTCGTTAACAGCTTTTCCTCTACCTACGTTTGAGGGTTCAATTTGTCATGCAATAGAGCAAAGGTTTAACAAAAACCAATAACATGTATACGCTAGAGAAAAACGTTCACAAAATTCATAGAAATCAATCATTTACTAGCTATATGTGCAGTTGATTGCTAATCCAAACTACGACTTAAGTTTAATGACCCTCGGGGGGTCTGAAACACTTTCTTGAGATATCCCAGTGCCTGCTCTTTCAATCCTATTGTAGAACTTCAAGCGGGATCTCAAGACTCTACCTTCCTTCTCGGCCATCACCAAGATCCAACTACCGAGGTGGGAGTTACCGCTTCGTAACTCTGTACAGCTCTTGTTTTTAATAAAATTTCTTGGATGATCCAAGTGTGATTTTAGATGTCTTTTCTCGGCTTTTATGTGTTGGATATGCCCCTTACCAACACAAGTTGCGAGTATCTTGGCCATTTCCCAACAAGAACTAAAGAAGCATAAGCTTAAGCTATTTGGTAATATTACATAGATCAAGGAAGAAACTTTCGGTGGGGTTAGATACATTGCAAACATAAGTCAATAAGTAATAATACAGCAACATAGAATAGAACCAAAACTTAAAGGATTATCAAGTTACTCTTAATCCATGCTAAAATTTGCGATATTTACACAAAAAATATATGCCGATAAACATCACAAAAAGAAATTTCTCATGGAGAATCTTTATGTGACCTCGTATACATATATATATATATATAATATATAATATATATATTAGTATATATATATATATATATATATATATATATATATAATATATTTACTTTTTATCTTATATATATATTTTAAATATATATATATATATATAATATATATCATATAATATATTATGATATATATATATATATATAATATATATATATATATATATATATTATCTATCTAGTTTTCCACCTTTCAGACTCTCTCCGAATTCACAATCTTTCTCCGTAAGACAATGGATTAAAGAGTGAATCGGTCAGTCGATTTCTTCTCTTCATTATACCTCTCTAGGGTGTCCATCAGATTCTAATTATGCTTCTATAAGGGTCCTCTTGATAGGACAATTCTCTTCCTTTCCCTTTCCAATCTAAAAACTCTTTCAAAGACTTACTGAAAAGGCGGCTTCTTTTTCAACCTGAATCTGTGTTTTACCCTTCGATTTTTTAACGAGGTATTAATATGATTCAAACTAGTATGCAGCTTATAACAGAAAATTTGTCTTCTTCTTTCCCTGATCTTCCAAATATTGTTTACCCCTTGCTCTGCAAGATCGGCGTTTTGGAGGGGTACTTCAACTTTCCTCTCTTCTCCATACTGAAACGATGATTGACACTGATGTCTTTTTTAGATCCAAAATTCAAAGCAAAATAAGAAGAACTACTTTGGTAGATTCCTTTTCTAAACTTGTGGAAATTTCCAAAGCAATCTCTCAAAACACAAAATCCTAACGGTCTATTCTCCTGTCTAAACCTATCTAAGATTACAAGTTCCTGACAAAGATTTTGGGTCTCTTTACTTAATTAATGGATTATTTTAGACTCTAACGTGGAATGGAAGAAGATAAATTGGTTCGATCTTAAAACAAAATAGAGAACTAATGCTGCTGAATACTAGGATTTTCGTCCGCTACTCATCATAAATTAAAAAAGATATACCGTCCGACTAATTTTTAAATAACAAACAAAGAAATAAATATCATTTTACGTAAAAATGATATATATATATATATATTTACTATATATATAATATATTATATAACGAACGGTAAACGCCCATACGGAAAACGAAAAATAACCAACGCATGACTAGTAATACACACATGCACACCTTCCACTACTCATAATATATACTATATATATATATTATATATACTAATGAATATATATTATTATATAATACTATATATAATATATTATAATAATATATATATATAATATTATATATATTATATATATATATATACTATATATATATATATATATATATATATATAATGTTTGATTTTTATATGCATAAATGGCATTATTACATGTAAAAATAACGTTAAAATGTAAACAAAACAAAATGGAAATAAACGTTATTATACAACAAACTTGATACATCTCCTTGCTATCCTCCCTGAGTTTAAGTGGCTCTTCCTATCTCTCTCTCTCTTTCTCTTTCTTTGATACTGACTGACTGTCCAGATCCGGCATCTCAATCAGCTCGGTGAAGAGGATCAAACTTCAGTTCTTTTACTCTAAAATGGAAGACAGAATAAGTAGTAAACGACAAAATAACATTAGCATTCTCTCCTTCATTCAAACCTGAGGCTCACTTCCCCCTCTTTATGGTTTGATAAGGATTATGCTTTCATACAGGCCCATATATATTCTATATATATGGAGAAAAAAGGGCATTATGTGGGGGGATCCGTCTCTTATGTCTAACCGTCAGGTGGGACTCCGAAATTGTCCTCAGCCTGAGCCAACATGCTTCTCCGGGCTTACTGTTGTACGACTGGCGGGAATATGACCCTCAATGCTGCTCAACTTAAAAACTATTAAAACTATTACTCTGATTTTCCTATTTTAGGGAACTATTATCGATTTCACCAACTATTCCACTTTTTTCAACTCTAATGCTGTAAGCAAATGAGTTGAACTGAATTTGAAAATTAGATTAAAAATCAATAAAAAACTAAATGCAATCCTACATACATATTTGAAGCGCTGTTTTATACATGAATACAGTCATGTATATATATATATAGTATATATAACTATATATTATAACTAATAATATATAATATATTATATATTATTATAGTATATATATCCATTAAAAAGACAGAAGAACCTGGATTTTATATCTTATAAAAAATATAAAGGAAAAAAATAGCTTTTTCTTCTTATTCATAAATGAGTGAACTCGGAAAAGATATTTGCATATAAGAATTCAACGAAATAGGTTTCATTTTTGTTTTTATTGTTATTTTCATTTTTTTTATTACTTTTATCTTTCCATATATTTTATGTAAAAATATATTTATGTATTTTTTTCCAGTTTCTTTTTTCCTTTTGAGACTTGAGCATCGCCTGAGGCATTCTGGAAGAGTCTCTTTTTTTTATCCTGTTATTGGAATATTCGTTTCTCTTCTGAGTAGAATCGTATGATATATCAATTATATAAGAAGAGAAAATGCGAGGCTGGCCTCATTATTCAAAATTCAGCTGGGAAGGAGAGCTAATGCATTTATTTAAATATATAAAATAGTTAATTTTATAGCTAGATTTTTAAGTTCTCAAAGAACAAAAGAACAAATAAGAAAAATATTTAAATTTCTCCTTTTTTTTCAAATTGAGTAACAATTTTAAAGTTATTAAGTTAAAAATAAATTGATTTTAAGTTTATTTAATAGTTTATTCATAACTGCTACGTTTCATAATTATTATTTGCAATCAATATTGGTCTTAGATAAATGAACAATTATCTTTGTAAAATGGGAATAGAATTATTATATTTTATTTTTAAAATCTTTCATCTTTTATGCAACCTATAGTTTTCTTACTCCTACTTCGCATCAATATTAAAATCAGTAACTTAAAAATTTTAGTAGAATAGTAAATCAAATTTATAGTTATTTGCCCGCAACAGTAGCGGACACAGCATTGTCGTTTGCATATTAGTTATGCCCCACTTCCGAAATTGGCTAGATATACCATTAAGTTTTGTATTTTACTACAACTAAATATTGTTAATAATGTTAACTTAAAAATAATGTATATTTGTAATCTTCTGAATAAAGCATTTTCAATTCCAATTCTCAATCCAATTATTGGATATATTGATTTTTTAGGGCTTCCTGCTCCGGCTCATGCCTATTGGCTCCAATACTATCATTTACATGGCTTGTTAGAGTTACTGTACTCACAAATCGATGGTTAAAAATTATCCGAGACGGTGCGTTCTTGTAGATCAGGTGACATATCCATTTGTTGTATACGAGGTTACGTCCCTCCTGGGTCCCCCGAAGGGGGGGTCCCCACCCCCATTTAAAATATCGAAGTGTTCGTAATAGCGCTGAAATTTAGCGTTGAGAGGAATTCAAGTGAGTTGAATTCTTCTATATGAGCAGAGTTAGTATGTGGTTCTGCAGAGCTTGTGGCGTTCCTGGTCAACCGCGCTGCTGGAAGCCTCGCGTGACGGGCACAAAGTCTTAGTCCTAATAAACATTCGCGCGGACTGCGATAACAAGCGCTGTGATAACAAATCAACTATTGGTGTTGTCTTTATATAGTTACTCGCAGGATTCGTAGAGTCTCGAAATATTGGATCGGTCGCTATAGAGGCTCACCAGATTATAGTGGTGTCTAGGATATCCCACAGAGGGCGATTCCCACCCCACGATTACACTATTCGACCAGTAGAAAGCTGAACCTCGGTATACAATCTATCATATAAGTGATCATTACTCGTTGGCCGCGTGTTGAAATTTATATGCGTCGGAGCCACCCCAGAGGGGATCATGCACTGGGCCCCACTTCGAAAATAACATGTTGATATTGACCGTAGAAGCCTGAAACTCGGAATACACCCTTCATTGCACTATAAGGTCATCAGTTACTGAAACCAGTGTTAAATTATGGTGAACACCCCAGGGGGATGCTGGGCCCCGCCAAAAACACTGAGTATTTTGGACGGCCTGTGGAGAAGGCTGAAACTCCTGGTCTCAATACACCTATATAATACAGCAGTGCGTCTGCCAAAGTGGGGGTTACGCGTACCCGGGGCAGGTTACGCAGTAGTGATACTTCGACGGACCGGTTACTAACATCAATCACGCAGAAGATGCAGTTAGCCTCACTTATCACATACGTCTGTTATGATCTCTGTAGTTCACCGCGCCAATGTGGAAAGTGTACTCTCGAAGTAATCACAATTATAATATTACCTACCCAGTGAGCTGTAAGTTATCACTAGAAGGCTAAATAGATAACTACTGCTATAAGATATGACCCATATAATATAATATACTGTATATATTATAGTATATATATATATATAGTTATATATATTAATAGTTATACTATAACAAAGAGTAATCTAAACTAGATAGTCATTATTAAACCCCATGATATACTAGTTAGCGTTGATTTCTAAGCGGGCGATTAAAGCCGAGCAGAACAAATTAGCGAGTGGTAAGCGATTAACGAGAGACACTCAGCAGTATAAAGGCGCAGGGTCGAGCTGATCCCGACATAGATATCTAACCATAACGTCGATCGAAGGCGAACCGATGCCGCGCCAGATGCATATCGTATCTATGCATAAGCAGACTATATCTAACTATCCCGATGTTAGGCGATACACATTCTGATGCTGAAGATCGGATGTGCGTGTATACGACCTTGCACCTATTAACAGATACGCCAATTAATCTGAATTGCTAAAGTAAGTATTCATTCTGCATTGATGAGCTTCTGTGAAAGCAGTCTGTATGGTGGCTGACACTAGGACGTTTGGGTATGTATGCTGTGTTCATACCTAACTCTGGAGTTGTTGCCACGAGTGTTATATAAATGTATAAACCGTATGTAACGGCAGTGTGTAGGGAATTAAATGGATTAATATAAGAAACTAAAAAAATCAGGGATCTGATGAATTTTACCATAATCAACAAACAATATTCTATAAATTAACAATGTTGAAATGCGCCAATAAAGGTGCTAAATAAATGGTGTTGTACCCCTCTGTCCCTTCCCCAACTTCCTCCAAGCGAATTCCTCGGGCATTGATGCAAATGCATCGTTGGGAGTGGTGACCCGCTGCGCTGCAGGATGTTGTCAAGAAGCCGTTTGCAAGCTCCCTGAGCTTGTAGCGACGCCCCAGTCATATCACCGCACTATATCGCACGTGTTCAGGGCTCGAACACACCTACCAACAAATCCCAAACATGTTCAATGAGATCCATGTCCGGGCTTCCTCGCAGACAATGACAGGGGTATTTGATCCTCCTTACCTCTTGTAGGGTACCATTTGCCCGACAACCCTTGTGCCCAGTGTGCTGGTGGGGCGTTGTCATGCGAGTAACCAAAAATGGGACGCCAATGAAGGACGCGAAAGGCACTATATACTCTTGTAAAGATGTCTTCCGCATACCTTTCCAGCCGTTAGCGTTCCTCTGCTCACGATACGCAATGCCGTGCGAGCACCCAAACAATATGCCTGAACCCACACCATCACAGCGGAGTCACCTCCAAAAGGAATCCCTGGGGGATATTGCAAGCAGAAAATGTGCTCACCTGCACGGTCCTCCAAATTTCCCGATGTCATATGGTCCATTGTAGTGTGAACTCCGACTCATCTGTGGAGGTGTTCCATTCTGCATGACGCTTGTGAAAACGAAGTGTCGACACATCTCACGCGAACCGACCTGCCTACCTCCTCCCGATCAGTGGGAGGGCGCACTGGGACACGGTACCTCTAGTGGTAATACTGTACTCTCCACCCGGTTCCTATTCTGTCGTCTTCTCGAGCTGTTCGCTTTTACTCTCGGAACATCGGGCACATGTCTACCGCTCACGGGATCCTGATGTCTGTACTGTACGGCTTGTTTGGAAGCGATCACGAAGCACTGCCAGAAGACGGAGGAATCTTTCATCTCTCTCGGACGCCGCCTCGGGCGACCCCTGCGACATGTCGTCTCGACCGGTTGTGCTGCCAGTTTTCCCTAAACCGAACAAGGATTTCGACTGAACCGTTCGATTGGTTTTACCCCGAGTTGGGGCCGAGGCCACCTGTCTTTGAGAATGGCTGCTTCCGACAGTGTGATAACTCCTTTGGTACGTTCAACATTCCTTTTTCTCTGACGATGTCTTTCCATTTTGACAGTCTTTGTCAGGCTACGACTTACAGCATAGGGTTTGGTTTCGTTAGTTCGTTGGTGTCTTGCATCTTGTTCTCTAAGAACGTACTTTCGGGATTTCGTTATTTTTTTGGTGTCGTTTATTATATTCTTGTTCCATTACACGGTGTAGTTACATACGGTATACACTCCCAAGTTAGGTATGAACCAAATAAAACAAACCGTAGACTCTACATTTCCAAAAAATGAAAGAGTTTACATCTATATTTTTACGGGTGATGCATTAAAATTGTCCGCGAGTTTATATATATATATATACTATATATAATATATATATATAGTTATTATATATATATATATATATAGAATATATATTATATATATAATATATACTATATATATAATACTATAAATATATATATATATTATATTATATAGTACTGATATATATATAATAATATAGTATATATTATATATATATATATATTATATATATATACTATATATATATATAATATATTTATATCTATATATATATATATATATATTTATATATAATATTATATATATATATATAGGATGTTTAGTTGCTTGGCATAATAATTCGCAATTATATAAGATGTTAAAGAAAGAAGATATAATAGGAAGGGTAAAGAATTACTACCTTCTCCAGGATTGAACCACCGCCATGTTGCGACTGAGGACAATATACCCGGTGCGTTACGACTGAGCTATCTCCAAGCCAAAAAAACTTGGATTCAAGAACAGTCATATTAAAGCAAGCCGAGCTCCCTTCAAGGCGACATCACCAGGTGTCAGCCTGTCCTATCCCTCGTTCTTATATTGGTAGATGTTAAATATTGCATAATAATCGCAATTTTAAAGATGTTAAGAAAGAACATATAATAGGAGGGTAAAGGAATTAACTGCCTTCTCCAGGATTGAAACCACCGCCATGTGCGACTGAGGACAATATACCCGGTGCGTTACGACAGAGCTATCCTCCAAGCCAAAAAAAAACTTGGATTCAAGAACAGTAATAAAGCACCGGGTATATTGTCCTCAGTCGCAACATGGCGGTGGTTCAATTCCTGAGAAGGCAGTTAATTCTTTATATACCTATTATTTGTTCTTTCTTTAACATCGTTATATTAATTGCGATTATTATGCAATATTAACATCTACAATATAAGAACGAGGAATAGGACAGGCGGGACACCTGGTGATGTCGCCTTGAAGGGAGCTCGGTTGTGCTTTATAACTGTTCTTGAATCCAAGTTTTTTTGGCTTGGGAGGATAGCTCAGTCGTAACGCAGCCGGGTATATTGTCGTCTAGTCGCAAACCATGGCGGGGTTCAAATCCTGGAGAGGCAGTGTTAATTTCTTTTTACCTTCCTATCTATATGCTTTCTTTCTCTACACACATTACTCTTATGACTATACTACTAACTACCTATATAATATATATATATATATATATATATATATATTATATATATATAGTATAGTATATATATTATTATATATGTTATATATATATATTTTACTATATTATATATATATATATTTATATATTATATATATATATATATATATATATATATATATATATATATATATAATATATATATATATTAATATATATGTTAAAAAAGACATATCTTCCAAGGGTTAATTGTATATATATATAGTACTAATATAATTATATATATTTATATTATATATATATATATATATATATATATAATATTATAATATATATATAGTAGTATCTTATATATATATATATATATAATATATATATATATATTATTATACATATATATATATCAATATATTACAAGCCTATAGGTGGCTTACAACTGCTAGAATTTATTTTCGCTTAGGGGTACGACGATGCAAAAAAGTTGGAGACCTGGTCTCGATATAATGGTAGTCATTTGCTGAAACCGGTGCTCTAAATTGTAAGTGAATCACCCAATGGGGGGGGGGGTCTCCGGGACCCCAAACCTGAAATCATAGACAGTAGAACGATGAAGCTCGGTATATACCCATCATTATAGAGGTACTCACATCGAGAGTGGGATGTCGATTAAATAAGCCGTACCCTGCCTAAAGGGGGGTCACCCAGGACCCCAAACCTTATACAAGTGAGATTAGAAAGACTGACAAACTCAAGTATATACCCTTCATATAAGGTACTTACATCATATATGGGTTAAATAGCCTACGACACCCCAAAGGATGGGGGTCTCCGGACCCCAAATCCTGAAATATTGGATAGAGAGCGGACCTTTGGTTTGAAGCTCGACTTTATACATCTTCTTATGATGTATCTTAGATACAAAAAAAGTAAAAAATTAAAAAATAAAAAAAAAAAAAAAAAAAATTAAAAAAAAAAAATAATAAAAATTTTTTTTTAAAAAAATTAAAAAAATTTATAAAAAAAAATTAAAAATTAAAAAATTACATTTTTTTTTTAAAATTAAATTAAAATTTTTTTTTAAAAAAATAAAAAAAAAATTAAAATATAAAAAATTACCAATATTTTATTCCTTTTTTAAGTTTATAGAACTTAAAAATTTATACGTTTTTTAATATAATTCAAATAGCCTACTTAGAGCCTTCCTGAGCCTCTTTAGCCTCTTGAGCCTCTTGAGCCTCTTCAGCCTCCAGATCCCCATCCTCCCCCGCCTCACGACCCTCTCCATCTACGATCTATTTGATTCATGTCAAAGTATTTTGTATAAACATAAACACAAAACTGTTCATTTATTTTGTTTTTAATGGCTTTAAACAATTTGTTTTTTACTAAATTTTTACCGTGAAAATATTTTAAGCTTAAGAAAATTTGTTTAAAAGTCGCCCGTAAATCAGAATATCAGTAAATCAAACCACTCTTCCCTACCCAATCCTGGATATTATTACATTAACATGTCTGTAATATTTGTAACAAAATTTAAAGTATCATTTGGAAGATTATTATACTGTCAATGTATTATGCTAACGTAACAAAGTTTCACATCGATAAAGCAAACATCGAGCATCCTACCTCAGACTACAGAATATAATGTGACACCTCTCAAATCTAACACCAGCTTAAATAACCCGAAATAAACAGTTAACATTAACACCACTTTCCATTACTTCCAAACCCAACAGTTAAAGTAAACTAACACATTTGAAGCGCCAGAACGAATTCTAACTTACACCTTTTTCTACACATATTCACTGATATTTTTACATTAACATAGTAATATCTTACAAAATTTTATTCGGTAACCTTGTCTAAATATCATACTGGTCAAACGAATATATGCTAAACGTAACAAAGTTTTCACATCGATAAAGCAAAGCATAGCATCCCCTGAACTACGAATATAACGTACCACTCACAAACCTAACACATCTTAAACATGAAAAACAGTTTACCATTAAACCAAAACTTCCACTTAACATACAGGTAAAAGTAAACGTAACATTGAGCGCAGAAAACGTAACTACTTAACTTGTTCTACATATCACTGATATTTTTTTACATTAGACATAGTAACATTTAACAAAAATTTATCACAAATCTTTGTTGTAATTATCAGTATGCAATCAATGGAATATGATGCTAACCGTAACCAAAGTTTTCATAATTAATAAGCAAACATAGGATCATATGAACTACGAATATAATGTACACTCACAAATCCAACACATCTTAAACAGAATAAACTGTTAACATTAAACAAAGTTCCATACTTAAAAAGCTGTAACGTAACTAACATTTGCTACAATACGTAACTTTATCACACTTGTTTCAAACATATCTCTAACATATCAATTATTATTTTTGCACGAACTTAGTAACATTTAACAAAAATTTATCACAATTTTGTGTAATTATCATGCTGACCAACGAAAATACGCTAGCGCAACAAAGATTTCACAATTCATAAAGCTAACATATCACAACCTGATGTAGAAACAATATAATGTATAACATCAAATCCAACATACCTTATGCATGAATAAATCGCTTAACATTAACAAAGCTCCATTCTTAACAACAGTAAAAGTAAACTACCGTTTGCCATGCAAAAACGTAACCTATTTACATACGTTTCAAACATATCTCTAACATATCATTACTATTTTCGTATTAACCACTGTAATATTTACCATCACCGTACCTAATGATTCATTACTGATCAACGAATATATCTATGCCAACTGTAACAAAGTTTTGGCTTAAACAAAGCTACATTTCATAGTCTTAACAAGAATTACCGTAACATCACAACGAAAAAACCAACACAGCCTTAAGCAAGAGAATAACTTTGCTAATATTAACAAAGTTTCATACTTAACAACAGGTAAAGTAAACTAAGACAACGCATACAGAACGAACAAGTACGAAGCTGATGAGGTAAATATTCATTTTAACAATTCAGTATAGCGATATGTTTGTTTATTTTATGTTAATTCCAAATGACCGATAAGACCTTTTGTTCTTTTTTTTAAAAACACTTTTATCTCCTTGTCAATTTTTTTAGATAAGTATTAATCTTTTTGGTTCTGTTAAAAACTTTTATTTTATTTTTAAATTTCATTTTTCTTTTTAAAGACTTTTTGTTTTTTAAAAACTTTTGTTATTTTTTAAGTTTATTTCTCTTTTTAAAACTTCTACAGCATTATTTGTTACTTTTCATTTTAATCTTAATTTCTTTAAACTATTTTGTTTTTTTACTAAAAATTTATCATTATGACTCTTTTGTCAATTTATAACGTAAAAAAATTCTGTGTTTTTACATTACCCTAAAAGACGGTAACTCCAATGAGTAATTAAATCCAAATTTATACGCCAAGCAGCCACAACCTTTCCAACACCTGAATCTTCGGGGACAGGTGTTGATCAATTTTGATTTTATTGATCTGTTGTGTAGTTTGTTTTTCAGTATTCAGTCTTGGACTGGTCTTAGCATAAAAATATGTTCTTTTTATTACTAACCTCGAATATATGCTGACATAACAAGTTTTCACATCAATAAAGCTAACCTAACATAACCTGATGTAAGTATATAATGTACAACGACAAAACTAACATACCTTAAACACGAATAAACAACTAACATTAACAAAAGTTCAAATACAACAAACAGTTTAAAGTACTAGCAAAACATATTAGGAACGTTCATTTCTTTAAAATCTTTTGTTTTTAAAAAACTTTTAGTTTATTTTTAACTTTATTTCTTAAACTTTTTGTTTTAACAAACTTTTAAGCTTATTATTTATTTTATTTCTTTAAAAACTTTTATTTTGTTTTTTTTTTTTTAAAAACTTTTAATTTTTAACTTTATTTCTTTAAAAACTTTTTGTTTTTTAACAAAAACAATTTTATTTACATTTTTATGTTATAACAGTCAAAAAATTTACTATTTTTTACATACAACTAAAACAGTAAAAACAGCTAAAGTAACAAAGTTCACATCAAACAAAGCTCAACATAACATAATCCTATGCAAAAGAATATAATGTATAACATCAAACCTTAACAAAATACCTACTTGGCAAACAGGAAGTTAACTGACGTGCTTACAGACCGTTACCCATATTCACACTTTTCTTTTCAAACAATCTCTAACATATCACTGGGTATCTTATCCACATTAACTTAGTAACATTTAACAAAAATTACAGTGCATAACATACTCGCCCACACAACTATATGCTGACGTAACGAAAATTTTCATCAACATCATAAAGCCGTAACATATCATTGCATCCTGTAACTAGGAATATAACGCACAATTTGAACAGAAAGCCTAGAACATACCTTATGATCTAATAAATGGCTAACATTAACAAAAGGTTCCATACTTAAGCAACACGGTGAAAGTAACTAACAATGCACTTGACAGAAAGGACCATGTACGACAGCTGTTGGTGGTTCCTGCGTTTTCACGTAGAGTTATCAAATACAAGTCGAGCAAATTGTTCAACACTGGATCCTCCCACATTTTCGGAAAACATTACGCAATACCTATTGATTCTTTGTTTGGTTAGCTTTCGAAGACATTAGCGCCAAATTATCTATGATTCTTGTTTTGGTTCGTGTTTCGAACATTAACGCTATACATTTGATTTTGTTTGACACAGAGGTCAACATAACAAATTTCATCCTAAAAAATTTATGTTTTCTGCTAATCGTCTTGACTGTTTATAACCAACTCTAAAAACTTTTATTCTTTTCCCGTGCTGCTACCTCCTCTTTACAAATTAATTGAAGATTCTCCTTCCTTATTAATAAAAGTCAGCTCAAACGGAAACCTTCTTACTCAGTTAAACTCTTTTTGGTTGGATTACCTAAAAATTTTATTCTCTTTATTTAATGCACGTATAACTCGTAAAAAATTGTGTTCGTTTTTTATCACACTACCCAAAAATGCTTATAAATCTCAGCGCTCAAATCAACCATCCACCCTAACTCTCCGTACATCTCTCCTACCCTCCATGATCTTCGATTATCGATCTATTGATTCAAGTCACCTATTTCGTGTAGCATTTGGATAAACAAGTTCTTTTATACACGTGTATCTCAACTGAAATGTATGCTAACATAACAAAGTTTTCCCAAACTAATAACTAACATAGCATGATCCGCAGGTCCTAAGAATATTAATGTACAACAGCCAACCTTAAAACATCTCAAACACATACATAAGCCGGTTAAATATTACAAAGTCTCCACACTTATACAACAGTAAGAGTAGACACTCAACATAGCGCTTCAAAAAACGTAAACCTATTCACACTTTTGTTCAAGGCAGTATCTCTAACATAGCATGATCTTTTAGTATTAACATGGTCAATATTTAACAAGAAAATATATCATAACCTTTGTCCTAATTAGATACCGATCAACGAAGTATAGGCTAACGTAACATAGTTTTCACATTCATAAAGCTTACATAGCATCATCTGAACTAAGAATATAATCCACACCGACAAACCTAACACCACTTAAACATGAATAACTGTTAACGTTAACAAGGATTCACACTGTAACAACGAGTAAAGTACTACATATAACAGAGAACAAAACACCGTGAACACTATTTCTACAACTTCTCAGAGGCATATCTGCTAACTAACAATGTTAAATTTTTACCACTCTAACCATTCGGGTTGATACTTTAACAACAGTGATTTTATGCATAAGACATTGGCTGAATTATCTATTACGTGCGCATTCAGATGCGAATATACGGCTACACATAATTAAGCTTTCAACACTCATAATAAAGGGTAACTGATGAGGAATCATGAACGCTCGAAACCAAGTAAAATAATGATACATCACGACGCAAAGACCATAACACAATGCACATCCCGCTAGATCTCATATCACTGGAGTACGTCTGACTAAGACTAGACCAACATTGTCTCAAAGCATCCCCACACTTTACACACACCATAGCCTCCGGTAAGAGAGTATGAACAAACAAGCGATGACGAGATGGCACGTGCCGCGATTGGTCAATAGCCTCGCGTACCACCATCAGCCCTCGACATACCATGTACCACACTACTGATAGTGAAGAATAAGCCTGTCATAAAACTCAATCCTTAGAAGGTTAACTGGGGTATCTCTTCATTTCACCAATCATTAAGAGCGTAAACGAAAGACATAACCACACACGGACTAGAACCATAAACGGTTCCAAGAAGTCTATTCAACATGCCAATAATAACAACTTTGTTTAAACATGAATTCAGATCAATATATTTGTATTTTCATATCTATGACTTACGTGCAATTCGTTTCACATATATATTTTTGTATTTCCTGTTCTCCACTAGGAGTTATCAGATACAATTCGAGAATTTATTCAAACTCCGCCCACTTTTTCTGAAAAAGTGCATTACGCAATACCATTGACTTCTTGTTTTGTTAAACAACGTTTTCAACACTCAACAACAGTGAGAGAGTTAACTAACATAACATATTGACAACGAATCGCTAAACCTACTCATACTTTCTTCAAGCATACCTCTAACATAAACACAGTGTTCATTTTACACTTAACATTACGCTCTCTTTAACAAAAAGTCTCATCATAACATGTGGCTAATTGTATCAATACTAATCTAAACGCAATATATATCGCGCTTAAGTAGATAATACAGTTTTTCACGTCATAACAAGCTAACCATAGCCAAAACTCGCGAGCTATACAGCGACTAAGCACACTAGGTGCACAACGACATAAACGCTCATACCACTAGTCTTACGCACTAATAAACTGTTAACAGTGTAAAGCAAGACATCAGTCCGCCCGCACGTTGAAGCATCAGGGTAAAGTAACTAAATCAATGCATACAAAATGAACCTATTCATACTTTTTTCCAAGCACCATCTCTAGCAATATTGTCTACGTAACAATTTTACATTTGACACAGTAATATTTACAAAATTTATCACATCTTATCTAATTATCATACAGAACAACGAATATACGTTATCGTAACACTTTACATTAAAACATAGTAAAAATTTTAACAAAAATTTCATCATAACCATATCTAAATATCATAATCCCAATACGAATAATTGCAAAATAACAAAGTTTATACTTCCAAACAAGCAAACATAGACAAAATTAACAAGTTTTAACCACACAATACTATAACTAAAAAGACAACGGTTCCTTTGAATAAAGTAATCATAATAATAGTGTTGGTAAGTGGAGTTTACTGATTTTTAGTACAGCTAGCTTAACAGTCAGCTAAAGACTAATAACATGCATAACAGAACGTAAACAATGTTCACGCTTTTTCAAACGTATCTGTAACATCATTCAGCTTAGGTATTCTTTACCTTAACATCTTAGTAATATTTAATAAACACTTACTCCAGTTCAAACGGTGAGCGCGTGAGGTGTATTATACATACCTACGAATATATTGCTTAACCAACAAAGTTTTCGTCAGAGGGGGACAGAGGGGGCAGCTGCCCCCCTAGAAGTGTTACTGACCTCTCGTATAGGAGATCTCCTCTACCCTGCCGAAATTTTTTGATTCCAACGTCCCGCTTCCGGTGGCGTTAAGTATGTTTGTACGATATAATATATATATATATAATATATACTATATTATATATATATATAATATATATATATATATATATATATATATATTATATATTATATTATATAATATATATATCGAGTATACTGGCGAAGGCTAGTTTCTGTAATCGTCATTCTCACATTTCTCTGCTCGGATCCATGGCTCGTTCTCACTCCTATCTGTCAATGCTTATATGCCCCTTTTAATTTGTAGATTTAGAATTGTGTTGTTATTCTATCTATGTTTTTTTTATTGTTGATATGCTATATATGATAATTCTAGCAGTTTTTGCTGTTCAGTCAAGATTCTCAATTCGTTTATGCAAGTGTTTAAGAGGCTTTCCGTAAAAGTAGCATTGAAATTATCACTCGTGACGCCACTTCTATAATCAACAGCCGTCTCAGTGTAAATTATTAAATTTCAATTCATTAAAGATCATGGATATTAGGGAGATTCCTTGGTACGTAAGTTTTAATTTTAAATATTATAAAAATTTTGGTATTTACTTCTTAAAAGTAGGGATTTTGTAACACATGATCTTACTTGTCCACATGAGGTTAGCTTCATTTTAAATTTTTATTTACAACACAGAAAATTAGTGGATTCTTTCAACATTAGTTTGCGCTCAACTTTCTAATTTTTCCTGTTAAACATTGCGTTTGAATGCTAAGTAAAATTAATTAGCCTCCCGACGATCGCACGTCACTTATGTCTTATTTCATATATATATTAATATATATATATTATATATATACTCTAAAATATATTATATAGTATAATATATATATATATATATATATTATATATATATATAATATATAATATATATATATATATATATAATATAGTTGCTATATCTGTACTATATAATAATATATACTGATATTATATTTACTTATACTAATACAGTATATATATATATATCAGATATATAATATATATATAATTATTCACTCCATAAAAATTTAACCCATCACCCATAACTTTACCATACACACCTCATCAAACACATACCACAACCACCATATATACCAAACCCCTATATATATATATTTATTGTTTATATATATATTTATATTACGTATATATTATATAATATATAACATATTAGAATATACCCTAACCATATATATTATTGAATTATATGTAATTTATTATAATTTTTGATAATTATTCCGACAAGATATGCAACTCTGGCCGATAATAAATTGGTGCGATATCAGGGTAGCGGTGGAAACGCAGCCGGAAGAACATTAACCAATCAATTATTCAACTAAGGCTACACAAGAGGCAATCCCTCCTACTTTCGGCATATTTCGCTAATGATGAAGACCCACACCCAGGCCCAGCACCTCGATGAGTCAAGATATGGGTCATGGATCTTTCAGAGCTATCAGCTAAATGACATTGGTAGATACGTTAGACATTCATCTATGATTTCGACTGAGAAACAGAAACAGTTACTCAAAAAGTCTGCTGGTATGATCCACCTAAGACCTATAATTAGTTTTGGCAAGATCTCTACCCACTTAACAAAGGAAATTCAATTAATGATATTGGTTGGATGACATATTCACCTTGGCTAGACCATACTTTCCAGGCACCTAAAGGGAGCATCTTTGCATATTTTGTATTTTTATTCTCCACATAAAAGTTGTATTCAGAATGGGATCCTAGGCTCACCTTTAACAACTTACTAGAACCTTTCACTAAACTATAAATGTATTCGATGCGGGTTTGTACAGGGGACATACAAAACACGAGGGCTTGATAAAACGTTGCTCGTTGAAGCTGCAAGAATTGGTTCCTACAGGACGTTGCCGGTAGACATCCAAATAGACCAGCATTCAAAGAAAATCATAGGAAGAAAATAAAAACAATAATTATCCTTCTAATAATCTTCATTTGTGAACATTTTCTTGTACGTGCCGAGTCTATTACCTGCTTCGGCAGCTTGGTATCAATTGGGCATTCATGCGATGTAGGGCCGAGTGTTGCCAAGATTTGTTCCGCTTAACGAATTAGATGCCGGAGTCAGGTCATGAAAAGCCAATTTTTTGAAAAGGAAGAAATAATCGCGCATTCTCTATTTTCACGGGACTACCTATAAAGGAAAAACATCGGTTAATTAAGGTAAAGGAGCATGCACGCGTATAGCTTTCCTAGCAGATGAAACGCTGAATATTTCTGGAAAGGAACAAATTCCATTAGTGTTGCCTATTTCGACGAAGAGTTCCGATTGATATAGTATCCACCAAGGAGGAATTATTGGCTTTGCTAGAACTGAAAGCGCTTAGACGCCATAAAACCACTTGCGTTCAAACAGCCAATCTGTGACAGATTTATCGTGCTACTGATTGAGCTATTCGCACGGAGAACATGAGATCGAGAAATGCGTGGGTCTTGGGTTTCGATGGGCTTGCATAGTCTACCGATGTCTTGGTCTTCATAAGAACAAGGAAGGTGTCCCAGCCGAATATTTGCAGGAAAAAGTACTAAAAAAAAGCATTGTTCTTTCATTCTCTTCACACAAACCAAATCTGAGTAGCGTAAATGACTTTGGAAACACGAATACACAGAAACTCAGCAGATACGTGTTGGGAACTATATAGGACATTATTACGTTTTTTTTTAGGCGAGATCCGTCTTGAGAAAAAATTTAATGCCAAACATCCCAAGCTATGCCAGACCAGATGGTCTGAACAACACAAGTGCATCAGAGTATTTAAGGAGCACTTTTGTACGAATGATGCAAGCATTAGAAATCCTTTCCATTGAAGGATATATCCCGCCACAAGAAAAAGCGCTTTTCCGTTGCATTCAGCGGTATGTAAGTCGTCATTTCATCATGCTATTGAAATTGACCGCGAAATACCTCTGCGATGGTTAGAGCCCAGTTGTAAATGCTCTCAATCCAAGACCTTGGATATCGCAGCACATTCACCATATTGTGGAAATGGTTAGAGGCCATCGGAAAGATGAAGAAAAAAGCATCGATGAAGTGTTAAAAGAAGTTAATGAAATCGCCGAGCATCTTGGACTTGATCTGAATATACGACGGATTTTTGGTAGGCAGAAGCACCGCAGCAAGCATCCAGCAACAAATCCCACAGAGTTCTGGAGAGGGAAGATCCTTAATAACTCCGTTATTTCTGAGAATTTATAACTTTCTTCTTTGAATTTACGGTTTTCTACTTGAAAAGTGAACACCTGCTTATGGCTATTGACATATCTACATCCTATCCCAACGATGCTACTCATAACAATCGGATGAGTTAATGGATAAGGACAGCTTCATTTTACTTCTAGTTTATTTACTCAGTTGCTCTAGAGGCATAGAAGAAGGAGCTTAGAAACTTTGGTACAAAATTTTAGAACGGGACAAGATAAGCTAACGTGAGTAGTGAAGAACTAAAAGATCTGTTGTCTCCCACGTCTTAAAGGGAGATCTGCAACGCATTATTCTCTTCCGTCTGACGATCAACAGGCTGATAACGACATCACTCGAGCACGTCGAAACCATGCAATCACCAGTACTCAGCCATTTAGAGTAATGCACTCGTTTTCACGTCCTACTCTTGCTAAGGATCAGACTTGGCCTCCTGCGACAGTTACTATGGAAGACGACAGTTAAAACGGATCGGGCTATTTGTATGAGTGGTACACCAGAACATTTTGTTGTTTGACAATTTATGATTATTTTATTTCAACAGTAGTTGAGTTAAATTTGCAGTTAGAACCCAAGGAATTACTTTTTTTAATAATTTTCAAATTTTCCATGCTGCTCATATTGAATTTCCTTCATTTACTTAATTTTTCATTATCATTCTCTATTGTTTTAAATAAATATCTTAATAATCTCTTTTAAAACAATATAATAATTAATATATCCATACAAATGTTCTCTAATTTTATGTTCTCTTCTTTCTTAAGTATATATATAGTATCTATAATAC
>JABUQX010021117.1:17500-27642 GCA_015478945.1 Trachelipus rathkii | reverse complement strand
TTAATTATATAAATATATAATATATATTATATATATATAGATATTAATTATATATATATTATATATATTAATATATATATATATATTTAATATATATTACATTTATATATGAAAGTATAAAATCAACACTTAAATTGCAAAATTTGCAAGAAACAAAATGAAACTTCCCTTTCCTAAAATTAAAAAAATACATTTAATTAATAATAATAATAATTAAATATAATAATATAATAATATAAAAAATAATAATAATAAATATGAATAAATATAAATAAATATAATAAGTAATAATTATAATATAATATAATAATATAAATAATAAATAGTTTCATAATAGGAAATTTTCACCTCCTGACTTGACTCCGACTCACTTGCACAGGAATTTTTCGACTCCGACTCCGGACTCGAGCTATTCCACTGCACAGAATTTTCGACTCGACTCCGACTCCGACTCCTGGAGAATTGCACGACTCCACGACTCCGACTCCACGATTCCGACTCCGACTCGCAGCCACTGATTACCAACATTATTTTGGATTTAGTTATTTGGGCATGATTCAAAAGTTCAAAGTATTTTAAATAATTTTTTAAAAAATCACTTTATGTTAAATATTTTTTCAAAAATGGAATATCTCGATAAAGTACTACACTTACAGAAAACCACCAATTACATATTGGAATCAGCGTATTAGGCTTATTATAAATGTAAAAAAAAAGAAAAAAATGCCTAGTATATTTTTTTTTTCGATATGAATATCTCAAAAAGTAACGACACTTAGAGAAAAACCAATTAAATATTTTGGAATCAAGGTATAAAGCTTATTACAAATTAAAAAATAAATAAAAAAAACTGCAAAAAAAAAAAAAATTAGGGCTCGAGCCGGCGGGGGACAGAGGGGGGGATTTTTCCTACCGTAGAGGGGCGGAGGAACCCCGCGACAAGAAAATCAAAGAGCGGGGGTTCCGGGGACCTCCGGAGAGGGGGGGAAAGAGTCCTTACTGGTAGTTCCCCGGAGAGGCCGAGAGACCCGAACTCCTGCCATCTTGCGGTTTACCCTTGGGTCTAGCAATATGTTAAGAAAAAACAAAAAAAAATTAAAATGACGGAGTCGTAAAAGTAAAAGTCCTATATATTTTTGAATCATGTCCTTTACCACTTAAATTGATTGTTAGGATCATATAGCTACTAGGATTTATTAAAAAAAAACAAAAAATTTCGTTTTTAAAACTTCGTAAACAAGATGGTCTATATTATATATATATATATATATATTATATATATTAATATATTATATATATTATATAGATTCCCTATATATATATATATATAATATAATATATATATTATATATATATATATATATTATATATATATATATATATAACTATATTATGATATAGTCAGCGTTTTAGTAGCCGTCATATGTATCTTAAAACTATTAATGCTACAGTAAACGAATACATTGGTGTGCTGGTCCAATTTTAGTGCGAAAATGTAAAAAAAAAAATAAAAAAAAAAAAAAAAAAAAAAAAAAAATGCTAAAACTACATTAGCTACAGCGAAAAGAACATCATTTTGAATCTGGTAAAATTTCAACATAGCAATTGTAAAAAATAAACAAAATAAAAAAATGATTGTTAAATAATGTTAGCTAATATGATTAAAAGGCCCTAGTTTAGAGACCTTTATGGATTTCTCGTTAAAATAAATGACTTTCTATTAAAATTTTGCTTTTTTTTTTTACTAAAGAAACCCCAAGGGTTATACAGCACCGATTTTGCCAGGAGTCGGCGTCTATCGGCCTCCGGGGAACTACGGGGTAGGACTACTTCCCCCCCTCGGGGAGGGTCTCCGGACTCGCCTTTGGGTATTTGGGTGTCGGGGGGTTCCTCCGCCCCTCCCTACGGGGTATGGAAAAACTCCCCCCCTATGTTCCCCGTCGCTCGAGCCCCCTAGTGTGCCGTATAAAGCAAAAATTTAAAGAAAGTACTATTTATTTTAACGAGTAACCAAAAAAGGTCTCTAAATAGGCTTCTAATCATATTACTATAATTATTTAACAAATTTTTTTTTTTTTTTTTTTTTACATTTTCTTATTTGAAATTTTACCGGATTCCAAAAATGTATTCCCTTACGCTGTAGCTAATTTTAGTTTTTTAAATATATTTTTTTTTTTTTATTTAATTTTTTTATTTTTTTACATTTTCCGCACTAAATTGGACCAGCATTCCACCAATGTATCGTTTTACTGTAGCATTAAATAGTTTTTAAGATACATATGACGGATATACTAAACGCTGGGCCTATATTAATATATAATATATATATATATATATTATTATATATTATTATATATATATATTTGATATATATTATATAAATATGTATAATTATTATATATATATAATAATATATATATATATATACCAATATTATATACTAGATATAATATATATATATCATATAATATATATATATATATATATATATCATATATATATATTTATAGTATTATATAATATATTATATATATATATATATAATATATATATATATAATATAGATATATATATATATATATATATATATATAATATTATATATATTATATTTTATATAGTCATGGTCAGCGTCTGGATTATCCGTCATATGTATCTTAAAAACAATTAATGCTACAGTAAAACGGAATACACTGCTGGAATGCTGGGTCCAATTTTAGTGCGGAAATGTAAAAAAAAAAAAAAAAAAAAAAAAAAAAAAAAAAAAAAAATATTTAAAAATACAAAGCTCAGCGAAACAGACTACATCTTTTGGAAATCCTGCTGTAAATTCAATAGGGAAAATGTAAAAAAAAAAAAACGTTGAGTTAAGTTAACGTTACGAATGATTTTATGATGTGAAATACTATGATGCTTACTGGTTAATTCTGCTGCGTAAATGTATGATTTTATGGCAATGTATGATATTATTTTATACTATGCTGATTTTATGGTTGTTTTCTTTGCCGTGCTATCTTATTTTATGTTGTTATGCTATGTACTGGAAGTTTTTTATGTTATTCTATGCGTTTATCTATATTCTATGGCTATGCTAATGTTACTCTTGCGCTTTAATTATTCTATGCATATGTTATGTTGTTAGCTCTATATATATATATAATATATATAGATTTAATTTTTTAATATAGATATTATATCTATATATATATATATTATAATAATTATTATTTTGTAATTATATTATAAATATATACATATCTAGTTTCGTAAAAAATAATATATACTGAAAATAGGAGATGATATTATAATATATATGTGGGTCTTTGGGGCAGGGAGCTGCTAGCCCACTGCAGGATCCTAAGCAACCTCCGCGGAAAAACGCCACTTTATCGTGATCAACCGAACATCTCTGTCAACATTTCAATTATCCCTTTATTGAAGGATGGTTCTCAGACAACTACTTACTTCTGTCAAATTGGTGACCTGCCGGAAATGACATGTGCCATGGATAGTGCACAACGAACATCAGGCAATGCCAACATCAATCAGTTCTTCTACTGGCGCTACTCTGTTCAGTCATCTAGTGCCGCCCTGCTACGTGCTTCTCCTGGCAGAGTGCGGACCAACTGCACGGTTAAGAGTGAGTACGAGTGGTCGAAGCCTTCTCCAGTGACCTTAATGTGTGCACACCTAGCTCTCTCACCTGACAGCTACTCGCTCTACAACTGACGTCTCCTTCCAGGTCCGGAGAGCGGAGTGTGCTCGTGTTGCACTAGGGAGGAGTACTGTTGCGTCTGGCAGGAGGCTGTTAGCCCCACTGAGATCCTAAGCTAGGCTCCGGGAGAAACGCCCTTTACGTGGAGGACTCATCTCTTCAGCATCAAAATCATCCCTCTATCTGAAGGTGGCTTCTCAAGACAACTTACTTACCTTCGCTTCAATACAGGCGTAGCAGTTTTCGGGGGGCTGCGACTTTCGCAAGTGGTTACATTTCAAATGAAGTTAAATTATATATATACAATGGGCTCCGGTGTATAGCAAAATTAAGGGGGAGGCAAATTATATATATAATATATATATATATATATATATATATATAATATAAGTATATATATTATATAATATATAATTATTATATATATATATATATATATATATATCATATTATATATATATATATATTATATTATATTTATATTAAATTAATATATATATATATTATAGTACAGTGTTTTCCAAAGGTTTGAATAATAAAAAATGATAGTCCACAAATTAAAATAATTTATAATATATTTATAATATATGAAAAGTTTATTTCAAAATGAGTATAACCAGTAAGAAGTCTTATACTTATTAAGATGTTTCCTTTTTAGATGAAATAAGAATTTAATATGTTCTTTTCTTCTTAAAATCATATATTAATATCTTTTATAGTATGTTTTGACGTGAAACGTTCCCCGCGAATGCTACTTAACATGAGCCATTATCTTTCGTTTTAGTAGTTGACCCTTAGCCACGTTTTAACATGTCGTAAGGTACTAAACGACCTTTCATGCACAGTAGTTGATTGAAAGTGTGTAAAATTACTTGATACTTGTGAACTGTTGGAAAATTGTAACAAGTTTAGATAATGCTGCTGGTAAGCTCAATGTTCTCATCTATTTGCTGTCCCTATGCTGAATCATTCCAGAAAGTAAACAAGATTCTGCTCACCAATTAGGTTGTCAATATTATAAATATATTCAGCTATAATGAGTTCAATTTTTTTAAATATTCGGATTCGGTTAATTTTCTTATTCTAACTGGGTGCAAAGTGCAAGGAAAGGGTCGATGTTATATTGTGTTCCGAAAATTTAAACTCAGAGATGAAATGAGAGAATCAAGATAAAGTAATAAATGGGGCAACTTCTGAAAGCAATCCTCAGACAGAACTTTTCTGATGTCCCTAGACTGGGAATTCCTTTGGATAACTGCACTTGGAATGGAAATCTTGAAAAAATTTTTAGATTTTTAAAAAATTCTTTTAAAAAGAGACTGCATTATTTCACTTCCATCAGTTTTAAAATATTTAAAAGATTTTTTATGTGACAATGAACCTCATCCAAAATTTATCTATACTTTTAGTTTGCATGAATATTTCCTGATAGGCTCCAAATATGGAACTAATTGCGCCAATTGCATATTAAACAGATGAGAAATGCAGGGCTTCCTGCTGCTGATGAAAGCTGACATGCTGCATTTCGTGTGGCTTGCGTTACATCTTGATCAGATGAGAGATTTTTTAATGATAATTTTATTTTGGCTAAATGCTTCTTACAATAGTCCTAGGTGATTTGTCTTGGCAGACCATCGTGGTGTCGCATAACCGAATCAGGTTATAATATATATATATAATATTATAATTATATTATAATATTTATATATTATTATATATATATAATATATATATATTAATATATTATATATATACTATATATAATAAATATATTATTACTATTAACTAAATGTCATATTACTCATATATATATTTATATATATATTATATATTATATATATATTATATAATATATAATAGATATATAATATATACTTCGTACATATAGGTCCTCAATTGTTCTGCGAGAAATTTTTTTCACGGAAATGTTTAGATAAATTATTTTACTATCCAATAGTGTATTCGAAATCTTGAACAGTTAATTTAGGCATTATTATTAAATGAAACGAATAGGACAAAATGAAAATAATTGCATTTAGGGTTACTGATCTTTCATATTAACTTCTGACTTCCATTTTCTTTGCAGTCATGTGGAGCACCATAACCAAGCTCCAACAAGATTCTCATATTTAATTGTAAATATCTCGTGTAGTAGGACAAGTATAGCTCGCTATATCTTTCAGCGAATTAGTTTTAGAGAGGAGAGTTAGCTAGTGAATTACTCATATACATGAATCTTATTACAACGAAGCGAACACCCGTTCATAGTGCTAGTCATTTGTTCCGGACTATGTCTCTAATGTCATCGCTGTTATAGAGGAGAGACACAGAATATATGTTGACTTCATCATCGTATAAATATGATTACATATTCAACTTTCACAAATACCAATACAAAGTCATTCTGAATCTATGTGATGTGTATTTAGCTTTTACTCGCTTGATATCAAAATTTATCACAAGAACGAACATTCCAGATCTTTGCTCTGAATGTTTGAGCAAACTCGGGAAAGAATTGAGTAGCTCTCGCCAAGTGTACCTCTAATAGCGGACATCATAAACTGCAACAGAATATTAACAGTAGAAATTATAGGTGCCAATTTTTGGCTATTTTTTTTTTAACGTAAAAGGGCTCAGCAACTCAGTTGCTCAGTTACAACCTACCACGCTTTATTTTAATATATTATGCTTTTTATTGCATCCTACACAATCTAATACATTAGATCTCGCTGTGCTACTGAGGCACTTTATTGCCATATCTATTGCAATGGACTTATAGCACTGCAATGCTGTCTTTATATTTCTAAATGTTTTACACAATAAGCGCTGCAAAATAAGTTCCTTTGATAGAAAGTGCGTGCATATAGCATCAATAATGACAAAAATATCCGCTCCTTTCTTATTTATAGAAATACGCTTAGTAAGAACTCTCGTCGCAGATCTAGCTATTTGATATAAGCGCAGTTTCTCTCTCCTCCAGCGCTTCTCCCATAGTCAGTCTTTAAGAAGTGTACATATTGGTGTTATGTACCGGTTTTTGTTAATAAGTCAAAACTTTAATCATCTTTAATATTGCTTCCAATTATGTATTTCCAATATCGCAGGACATCTTTTCCTCTTGGTACCTATATCCCAAGTAGAACACTACTAAATTCTAATATCATAACAAAAGATCGGGCTTCAATACCACTTGGAATTACAATGGCAACATTACGTAGAAACCGCACTAAATGCGTTCGTTAGTTTGTTCCAATCCACAAGGTGATAACTTTCATCATACTAGGCCTTTAATTATAAGCTTATCCATATTTGTACAGTATTAACTTTGTCAGTACATAATAATAATATTTTTAACCACCTTCACTACTTCTTTCGGCTTCTCAAGCACACAAGCAGTTACCCCTCTTCCCAGGACTATTTGCAACTATTTTTCCCATTTAACAGAACACAATATGGAATTGTTTTTTTTTTATTAACAAGTAGAGCAAATAAAAACCTAATATACATCTAAAGTGATAATGTCTGGTTTAAAAAAAAATTACATACAATTCAGAATTATTTTCAAACTTCTTACGATTCTCTGATTGGGGCAACAACGAATGCATGGATGGAGGTATACATGAGCGGCGTTACAAGTCTGGCCAGGGTAGGCATGACCCTTCCCTACATTTCCAGCCACAAAGTATCTCAAGATAAAAAAAATAGGCTTTTCGTATATATATAGTTATATATATATTGTTATTTATATATATATAATACTATATATATATATATAATAATATAATATATATATAATATATATTAATATATATATAGATATATATTTTTATAAATATAATATATATATTATATATATTATATACTATTATATACTTATATATATATTTATCGATTTAGCATGTGATCTTAAAAAAAATAATTGCTGGCAAATTTCTCAGAGATCAACATAGGGGCCTGGCCCTACCCTGCCCCCATTACGGCGCCAATTACTAATTATAATATATATATATATATTATATATATATATTATATATATATATATAATTATATATTATATATATATATATATATATATATATTAATCTTCATAAGAACTTACCATCGTTTATAAGGTCAATTTCAGTTCCTTTTTGACTGAGGTGATTCAAAATATTTCATTGCTGACTTCTGTCTGAGATCTCCGATGAGATTGACAGATAGCAAGACCTGTTGATGCGATCTTTCCAAACACTATTCCGTAAATAATGTTTTTCAACACCTTATGTCGAAAGGTTCGTTCTACTGGTTGCGTAGAATACAGGCAAATACGTGCTAGATATTCAGGAGAGTGCAATGTTGGAAACCTGCTCTTGTGACACAGCCCAAAGCACCGATCGCAGTTTTTGGTTTTTCATTTTCTAACAGCCATCGCTGCCAGAGATCACCACTCCTCTTAGTGTATCTCGGGAGGGTTCTGGAGGTCGTCTTTATGAAAGAGGATGCTTTTTTTCAATATGCTTATAAGGCACATTGCACTTTCTACATTGCACTTTTTTGGTAAAATATACTGAAGTGAATGCGAGAGAAATCGATCAGTCAACAAAGAAATCAGATCATCAATAAACGGAAATAAAAATTTGAGATGAGATTAATATAGTTCGGATCTATTAGGAACTTACAACGATGATTTCTGGACTCGTAGTTCTTGGATTGTGTATTTCATATTTCATTTTTTAGGTGTTGTGAAATATTTTGGGTTTTAAAAAAACAAAAAAAACTCTGTGTCTCTTTTTCTATCTTTTTCGGAAGTTGAATTATCGTCTTTCAATAAGGTTTATTGCACTGGCAATGTTCAAAATGGAACTCTGTATTAGTTTTGACAGGTGCTAGTATTCCAAAGGAAATTTTACTTAAAACGTAAAGTTTATTATAAATTAAGATTACGATTGTCATTTACAACGAAGTAGCTTCTGGCTGATAAATTCACCAGGCCATTCTTTTATTTCTTCAATACGCAAGAATTGGCTCAAGAGTCTCTTTAAAAAGGAAACCGCTTCATGCCGTTCACACCTTCTGGTCTCGCACATCTTTTTGATCTTAATTTTGGTTACTAGAAAACTCTTTTATATTATCTTCCAGAAGTTTTGTGCGCTTCGGGAATCGATCGAAAACAAAGTGGCATATTTCAGATATGGAATCATAAGGCACGTTTCGATTGCTTGATTTTTAGAGAGTCGAGGACGTAGATTAACAAAATGTGCTAGACATGTGATATAGAGCTTTAAGATACCATCATTTCAGAAATAACATATAATTTACTCCTCTGGAATTGCCTCTCATGGAAAGAGGTTCCATCATATCTTTGCCTTCTTAAATTTAGAGTTTTAAACCAAGCATAGCCAAGTTCTCCAATTCATTTGCCAAGCTTTTCCTGAGACATCATAATCGGAACAAATGATAAAATCCTCGCTTAAAGTTAAAAGGCGTTTACACCTCCATTCACCACCAATCGCGACCTTTTACAAAGTGAACTGTTTCTGTTGTGGAAATCCGTTGTTCTCAGTGAATACTGTAAGAGAAAATTTTTTATTAACTTCTTCCCACTATTTTCCTTTGTATAAGCGACTAAATGACTGTATGATTCATCTGTATCATCGGACTCGATATAGATTAAATTATTTTGACGATAGAAGTCAAGTGTTCTTTCCAAAACTTTGGTCACCTCAATTTGTCGAACTAGAAAACCTAAAATTTTCGTCCATATTTCAGCTGGAGTTGATAATTCCATACGTCCAGAGTCACTTGAGCCCTTAATGCAAGTGCTGGCCACATAACGTATAGTTTCAATTATTGGTGCAAGTTTTTCTCTATTTTCCTTCACATTTTCCTTATTTTGAGAGTTCACTCGTATGTCAAGACGTGAAATTAACTTATGTATGAAAAGCTTTCAATATTTTCTCTTATATTACTATTATATAGTCTATATATTTGAGTACTATATATACTACTATAATATTACCCATTTATAATTACTCTATAATATATATATTATATATATATTATATATATATATTATATATATATAAATATATATATATAATAAATATAAATATATAAATATATTATATTTATAATATATTATATCATATTATATATATATAAATATATATATATATAATAATTTTATATGATTAATATATATATATATAATATATATATATATATATATATATATTAAATACATATATATATATATATATATATATATATATATTATATATATATATATATTTAAAGAAATATTTTATATAATAATAATTATAAAAATTATTTACGATAAATATTTATATATATATATATATATTATAGTTAATATATATATATGTAGTTTATTTTCTGCTGAAAAAATTGCAGTCGATAATTTCGGGGGGGGGCCCCCTCAGCCCCTG
>JABUQX010021117.1:0-12500 GCA_015478945.1 Trachelipus rathkii | reverse complement strand
TTTAAATATTTGAGAACATGGACTATATGCAAACATTTGAAATAATTAATAAATAATCTAACGTAATAATAGTATTAATTGAATAAGAATCTTTTGAGAGAGAACATTGTGTGTTAGATAATAATTAAAAAATGACTAATAAGTGGTCAAATATACAATCAATAAATAATAATAATCCAATAATAGATTCAATGAATAATAATTAACATAATATACAATACTAATAAAAGTAATAATATCAATTTAAATAATAATCAATTGGATGTGAAACTAAAAATTGACTATACATAACTACTTAACATGTATATTATTAGTGTAAAGTATAAACATATCGACCACTTACTCATGAGCTCTCATTGTGCTACTTACTCATATATCGCTAAAGTTTATGATTAATATCTTTTAACATCTGAGAAATACGTAAAAAGAATAAAAACTTTAGTAAAAAATATATAAATATATATTATTATAATAGTACGTATATATTATATATATATATATATTACTACTATATTACTATATATAAATTATATATCTTAATATATCGATCAATTTTATTAGATAATGTGTTTTTTTTTTTAGTTTTTCTTACTACTAAACCCTTTATTAAAACGTCTGTTTGATACAATAACATCATTAACGTAATCTTACAATACTACTATATTTTCTATATTGACCTTGGATGTTTACATTGATAGACTAAATCTTAGAACCTAACTACTATACTACCATGTATTATATATATATATATAAATAATCTCTCTACCTGAATAATCTAACTATCTTCTCAAATAATGCTAATTATCCTCCTCGTGCACCACGATCTCGACCTCATAACTCATTTCATAATTTTAAATAAACACTTGTATTATTTATTTTTTATTAAATTCTCCTCTTGCTCATATACTTTAATCTAACCCAAATTACATGCTCCTTTATCTCATATAACCGAATCTTTCGAGGGATATCGTCTCAACTTTGTTGAAAATTCAAATATCTTTTAAATATATATAACCCACTTATCTACAAATATAAAGCTCCGAAAATTTTAACCTTATATTATTAAGATTTTATCTTATCTCTTTTTTATGTATTTAATCTGGTTACTTACGTTACTCTACCTTAGTATTGGACTCAATAATAAATACTAATTCCTTTGGCTCACTATTATATATAATATACATTAATAAAAATGTGTTACTGGATATAACCTCTACAATTCACATGGTTTAGCTTGAGGTAGTCAGCCTCATCTCTAAATGATAACTGGGGTAGTATTTATACTTGTATTTTATGTTAATGGTATCTGTGTGCTGTAAAAATCTTTTCTTACTTGTAACTGACAATAATCTTTGTGTTTCTGCTACTGTCTCCTAACCAGAAAAGATTTTCACGCCCTTTTTTTTTAACTATTTTCTTACTATTCTTCTCATTGCGACTTGTTCATATCTGTCTTCATGCCTATAAATCTCCTTGCAAGGGTCCTTTCTAATTTATTTTAGGGAATATTCAAGTACACACCAACATGGGAGTGGTTGCGGTTCCTTCTCATTTACTTTGGAGCTCTCAGGTTTTGTGACGTTAGGTTAGAGGAAGATCTGTATCTATCCATATATTTCTCGAGCGGTTTGCTTCATACCTCTCATATCTGGCGCGGGCTTTTAGCCCAACCAAATTAAAGAGAACACACACAACCAGGTGTTCTCGGGAGTCAAGTCCGGTTACCCAAACCAATTCTTGAACACATTTGACCATATAAGGTCTGTTTCTTAACACTAAGTATACTTACAAAAACACGCGACGGCGGATCTATCCTTTCTTCTTTCTATCTTCCCTCTTATTCTGTATCTATCTCTTTCGCTCTTTTCGGTCCTCAGTTGGCGCTAGAAAATCTGCGGATTTTCTGGTATAGAGTCTTTTCTTTAAATTTTTATATACTTTCTCTCCAACAGCTCCATCCTGCCTCCCTACTTCGTTTTTTTCTTTTAGGCATCTAGTGTGTCCGGGTCTATGATCTGGTAAGGCACGTTGACGCTCTGCAGTGTCCTAAGCTTGTAACTGAATTGAGAACAATTCTTATCTTCCATTGTAGTATAAATAGAATTTGATACTATTATTAACCTAACCTATATTACGTGAACTGCCACCTTAATGATTAAGCATAAAACATAAATGTAGTTATGATTGCATATATACTGTTGCTCAACGAGTTGTGTAGATATTTGTAATATCTTTACTCTCCTCTCACTTTTAAATAGCCTAGCTGTCTATGTTACATCTGCTTAATTTGCGCTGAATATTAATATATAATCGATATGAAATTAATTTTAGGGCGTGCAACATCTCTTACCTATATGTAAATATAATGAGGCTCTTGCTCCGTTGAAGTTGGTTCGTGATTAAAATTAACTGTTATATAATAAAAAAAAAATATAAAAAAATAATAAAATAGGGGACTCGAGGTTACTCAGTAATACTATATATAAACGATAACTTCCTCGCTACATTCTTTAACCGTAATAAATAACGCTTTAATGATTAACGCTGTTAAATTTTATATATATTTGTATAAACGATTTAAGAATAACAGACTCTCTTAACTTTCTCATTAACGTCCCACCTTTGATTAAATAATTTTAATATATAATATTAAAAATATATTAAATTATAATAATTTATTTATAATATTATTTATATATTAATTTATAATATTTAAGTTATATATATTATATATATTTTAATATTATATATAATATATATTTATTATAATATTATTTTATTATATAATTATATATATAATATATATATATATTAATATTAATTAATGTAGTCAGCGTTGAATGGATTATTTATCCGTACATATTTTAATACTTACTAAAACTATTAATCATACAGTATAAACGACTCGGTATATATATATATATAATATATAATACATTATGCGTGAATGCTGCTATCGATGACTTTTTAAGTAACTGTGAAATGAAAAATAATAAAAATAATAAATAGAAAAAAAAAACATATTAAAAATAATAAGAAAAGAACAACAATTAATATTCATATACTCTGAAACAATGAGCCATATAGACTAGCGTTAGCCATCGTTACATGAATTAGAAGTTACTATACCAGTTACTCCCGATTTACTTGAGAGACGAGTAAATATAAGGTGGAATCAGCGTATAAAGGGTTATTACCAGAATGTAAAGAAGAGAATAAGCTATAATATTACATAAGTAATAAATATACGTAAAAATCGTCGAAAAATAGCCTTACAATCTTTAACATATATCTAGTTATGAAAAAGACCCGATTACTCCGTATTACATACTTTGGAGATTTCTTAAGCGTGTAACGGCCGTTACAATGTAACGCGTTACTTTCCGGCGTCCAGTTTTCGGGCGTATAATATAGTATTTAAATATGTATTCACGTTTGTAGGCTAAAAACAAACAATGATAAAAAAAAAAAAAAAGATTACCTAACCTAACCTAGACCTAACCTAATCCTTCCTCTTTTTATTTCATATTTGTGAAACATCACTTTGGTTAAACATATAAAAATTTACTTATGTTATTTTCAACACATATTTTTACTATCAAGATCTTGACTATATTATACGTTAAACTAATTCATTGACCAATAAATATAAAATATATTAAATTTTTAAAATTTTTATCTATTTAATTGTATCATCTCAATGCTCGAAAAGTTAGATTGTCCAATATAAATAGATAATTTACATGATCATTTATAATATAATGAGAATATTTGCGTTGAGTTTACAATATTATTTCCAGATTATACCGAATGTTTTTATATTTAATAGTTTGATTTTTTTATAATAAACGTAGAATTGAAAAATCGATATTATCTCAATTTCTGCCGGTCACTTTGAACCCTAAGCTAGCCACTGCTTATTCTTTCTTTCAAACATTGTTATTGGATTGCATCTTCATGTCTCAGAACAATATTTATTTGAATTCCTTCGATCGAGTTTAAATTAATAACTTTTATCTTAATAAACCTGTAATATATAAAACTATTAGTGAGATTATACATACTCTTCTAATATATATCCTATCAAATACACTCGCGTCTCAGGTCCTTTGTTGAGATAATATTCATGTCTCTCTCGAAAGTGCAGGTAGTACGTATCTCTCATTCATTAACCAAAAATCAAACATTTACATTCTCTAGTCATATATTAGAAACTCATCTGTGCTATGTTAGGTTTCGAGAATGAAATCGGCTACAGTCTAAGTGGTTAATCAAATAAATTGTGAGGAAGCTCATGATTACCTTACATTTTTATATTATCGCTTTTGAAACAAGCTCTCTAAATACGCGAGTGCTATTGTAGTAGTAATTATAAGATTAAAAGTTTAATACTCTAATGAAAAAAACTTATTAAGAACTTCTGGAAATGAAAAACATGAGTTGTAATACAACTTTTAAATAAGCAATCTCACTTAATTATGAGTGAGATAAGTCGTGTGATAATTAGACATAAAGCATTTTTATAAATAATGACCTGGTGATTACTATAGATAACATGTAACCAAATTCTATTATTCATAATAAGAAACATTTCAATATAATTTCTCTAATTTTTATATTTCTTTCGGTCACAATTGAGAGTAAAGCAGAGTTGCATTATAAATAATTTTGGTGTATATATAAAATAGTGATTTCTCATAAAATACTATATGTATAGTATAAATTCTACACAATCGATCCAAATATGACTTAGATGAATACAAATATATTGCATAGCTCTACAAAAACGTAGACATATGCTTAGGTTAGAATTAATCCGAAACTCGACCTGAAGAAGCTCATTTGCTCTCAATGTAACGAGGTGGCTCCTCTCTCTAGTGAAAATAATTAAAACCGATAGTTTGGACACAGCGTAACGCTGTCAATAGAAGGACTATTAGAAAATTTAATTATATAACCGATATTGATATAAACGAAATATCGGACTTAATCCCCCTTATTATCTACTCATTAAAAGTTAACTGGTAAACTAATAGTAGATAAACTCAGATATATAAATCCAAATATTACTATAGTAATACTCCTCCAGAGATAAGTCAACTCAATATCTATATTGAGGATCTATATTAGTTAGTTTTTGATATATAATAATTAATAATTATCTATTATGTTTTTTAATTATCTATATAATTAATTATCTATTAAATAATTATTTATTTTTTTATAAATTATAAAATTAATTTAATTATTAATTTAATACAGGAATCATAAAATATAGGATAGGACAAATGCATATTCAAATGATAACATAAAATTGTAATAAATATCACAGTATTTTACTAGTTTACATGCATTTAACTTATTATTTCAAAGCATTAACATACTATCTTGACCTCGTGATAATCTCACCTCTCAGCTACTCACTATCTAGCATACCTCATTACTATACTTACTACTATATTATATACTATATAACTTAATACTCTAACTTACTTATACTTAATAATATATATTATATATAAATTTCAATTAACTTTCAATATATTTAATAAAAATAATATGTTATAAAAACTTTTATTTAAAGAGAATACGTAAATTATTAATTAATTAATATAATAATTTATAATTTAATATAATAAATATATAAATATAATATAATAATATATAATAATAATAATAATAATATAATATTTTAAATTATAAAATAATAAAAAAATTAATTGTAATAATTAAATAAAAATAATAATGAAGATAGGAATATAAAAATAATTATAATTAATTATAATTATATTATATAAATAATATAATAAGATAAATATTATATATAAATTAAATATAAATAAATTAAATAATATATAATATATAATTATAATAATAATTAGATAATATATATAATAATTAATATAATATATATAAATTATTAATAATTAAATAATAATTTAATATAATAAATATTAATTAATAACTATTCAATTATAATATTATAATTAGAAGCGTCACCAGAGACTAAGCAGTCATTCCACCCAATTTTAATAGTTAGCGTAGAAGTAACGCAAGGGCAACTTCCCCTAATCTAAGACCCGTATCAAAAGTATGACCAAATGAAATAATAGAAAATAAAACTCGAGATAAGAGTTAAGTTGCAGAGAGATCGTAAGCTGTTGAGAGGAGATAAAGGTATTTAAACTTATACTAGAGAAATCATTAAGCGGTTGTGTGGTCAGATTTACCGCAATAGAAGCGAAGACATATCTGAAAAGGAAGAATAGAAGAAAGCGAAATAGTATAGAGTAAAAGAACTAAGTCGCTGAAATCATAGTCAAATGTGTTCAAGATATGTTGGGATCGAACTCACGAAATGTGTGTGTGCTTCTTTAATTTTGTGTGCTACCGATCGTTGACCGAACATTGACTAAATGATTCGGTCTCTACCAACCGTAAATCCAGTATGAGGAGGTACTCCCACAATCCTCTCATTCTCTCTCTCTCTCGTGTTGTGTAATTGATAAATCTATAAATAGATAACTATACTCAGTATTTGGATTATGCAGAAGATATAAACAGGTTCTTCATGAATATGATAGTTAAAGATATTAAAAAAAGCCCGTGATAAAAATATTTTATTTCTGTTAGTGAGAATACATGTAGCAGAAAAACTAAGATTAATGGTATAGTAGAGTATAAAGATAAGTATATTTAATGACTCACAAGAACATACATTAATATATTAATTATATATATATTTATTATATAATATAACTATATTATATATATAATTATTAATATATATATAATATAATATATATATATATATTAAATTAATATATATATAATATAATATAATTTATATAATTAATATTAATATATATTATATAATAGAGGTGTTATATATATAGTATTTTATATTTTTATGTATTATAAAAATACGTATTTTATTGAATTTATTAAATAATTCTGCTGTGTAGAGTATAGTTATTATTATATAATATTATTCACTATTATATATATAGATAAGAAAGACTTGATATTAATATTAATTATAATTTGATCATATATACCTAATATATAATATTAATATATATATATAATTAATATATATATATTAAATATATATATATTATATATATATATATATAATTTATATTAATTATTAATATTATATTAATATATATATTATATACATATTATCAAATAGGAAAAATATATATTAATTATAATATATGTTATAATATTAATATGTATATATATGTAATATATATATGGAGTAGATCTATATTGATCTGTCTAAATTATATATATAAAATATAAAATAGAATATAATATCTATATAATATATATGTATATATATATTATATATAATATATTATATGAGAGAAAGAGAGATAATGACTTTAGATTTCTAATCTGATATGTATGAACTTGTAAATTAATTAGTAAGTTAGTTAGTTAGTAATCATATTTTATACAATTCTAACTACTTATTATTATATTATTATTATTATTATTATTATTATTTTATTATTATTATTATTATTTATTATTATTATTATTATTATTTATTATTATTATTATTATTATTATTATTATTATTATTATTATTATTATTATTATTATTATTATTATTTATTATTATTATTATTATTATTATTATTATTATTATTATTATTATTATTATTATTATTATTAACTTATCATGTATTATTATTATTATTTATTATTATTATTATTATTATTATTATTATTATTATTATTATTATTATTATTATTATTATTATTATTATTATTATTATTATTATTATTATTATTATTATTATTAAGTAGTAGTAGTAGAGTATTAGTATTGTAGTAGTAGTAGTAGTAGTAGTAGTAGTAGTAATTTAAAATTATTATTATTATTATTATTATTATTATTTATTATTATTATTATTATTATTATTATTATTGTTATGATTTTTATTATTACTTATTTATTATTAGCTTGTACTTTTAGATTATTTGTTATTCATTTTGTTTATTTATTATTAATTATTATTATTATTATTATTTATTATTATTATCTATTATTATTAATTAATGTTAATTTATTTCTTATTATTATTTATTTATTATTATCATTATTATTATAAATTCTGCTCAGAACGTGCCAAAATGTATTATTTTACTACTGAAACTTTGAAATGGTCCTACGTCACAATGCCTTAACCACAGTGCATTATTTTTTGCTAGTTGCTCGTTAATTAACCTGATTTATGATAATTTAAAAAGAAATTTGTAAAAACGTTTCATTTGAAGAAATGAAATGATAATTTTTGCATGTTTCTTATGTAATGATGGTAATTTTAGAACCGGTTTACTTTTTTCACCTTTCCTAAAGAGTGCTATTAACAATTTTTACATGTTTCTATAGAGTTCTAATAAGTTTTCAAGATTCGGATTACTACTACAATAGCACTCGCGTATTTAGAGAGCTTGTTTCAAAAAGGCTAAAAAATGTAGGTAAAACTTCCAATATTTATATGCGATTATCCTCGAAAACCAAATCCAAGAATTCAAAAGTAACAACTATTTGTTTGGTATGTTAAACTCAACTGATTTTGATGAATTTTACAAAGCTGGAACCGTTATTTATTTTTTAATAATGCCTTAGAAAGTTGTTAAGGTTTATTAAGCATTCTGCATGTTAACATAATTGTCTTCCATATTAATACAAAAATGTCTGGAAAGAAATCTTAAGTATATAAGTTCTATGCGAACAAAATAACCACCTAAAAATACTTCTACGAGTTGGCACTTTACCGAACTATATGATTTTTTTAATTCCTACATGAGAACTACTTCTCTATGCGCGTTCTCCATAATCCAACAATGACTAGATTAATGTATACAATCGATCTAATTATTATATAATATATATCAGTGCAGTCATAGTCACATATTGCATTGATAGATTGCCATACAAACAAATAATTTAACGTTAAAAAAGTGTTTAAAAAAAAACTAGGGAATGCGATGTGTGTGACGGTGCTAGGCTTATCGTCTAGGTTAGTTAATTTTTTGTTTTTTTTTTCTTTTATATCTTTAGACTTTCTTAGGTTGGGGTGTAATAAGCGTTTATCACGCGATCCAAGAAGATATGTATCGCTTGATTCTGTAAAGTGCTGTTACCTTTCTCTGAGAATGTCTCTTTTTTTTTATATTATTCTTATCTATATTCTCTGTATCTCTAGCATTTCTGAGCAACAAGGCTAAATAAGACTCTTAATAATGACGCATAGACTTTCCACAAACATACATGTATTTTGGTTTTTCGTGTTTATTGTCAAGGTGGTCATGCTCACTTTTCGAGATTATATATGTGCCCCTAATCTTGAACCGTTATTTCCCTGTAACAAATTTGTACGGATACTATATATTAGGAGTTATCGCTAATATCACACTTTAAGGTCTTTCTCAGTAAATCGCTTTCTTCTTAATTCTTCTAGTATTAATTACTTCATTATTTATTATCTTTACTAGCTTATATAGTTATCTATAATTTGGTAAATATCTGTAATACCTTAATCCATATACTACTATTATATATTCTCTTAATTTTTATAAATACTTTCTCATATATCATCTATAATATATACAGCTCCATTCTCACTCCTATCATATACTATCGGTTATTATTATTCTGGCACTTATTTTATATAATTATTAGATTCTGGTATACTGATATATTGTAGTGAGGTAAGGCCTTTTGAGTCAGTTTATAGCCTTCTATATTATATTTCGCACTAAAGGTGACGGCACCGTTTTAATGAGAAAGTTAAATACAGTTCGTGGAAAATCTGTACTAATCGTGTTATAACTCAAGAGAACAATCTAAATTAACGGCGGGTATATGCATGTACGCTCGTTCATCGTAAAGAATGGTATCTCGGTGAAGTTATACGTTAATCGTTACTCGTTAACCGTTTAACCCTCATTTTTTTTTTTTTTTTTTTATTTTAATTACAGTTATCATCGACCACCACTCGAGGGCAGAGCCCTATTCAAGGAGGAGATGTTGCCACGCCAAAATTCATCCGCTAGCGCAAAATTATACAGTATATAGTATATATATATAATGTAACATATAAGGACGCTAGAGCTTTAATATAGTGAGAGGAGTAATTACTCAAATATCTAACTACAAAACTCGTGCGTCATGATACAATAGCACCCTTTTGTGCTACTAGGGCGTCGTTAAAGGTATATATATATATAGGTAGGTGAGTACGTCTGAGTTGGGTAAGTTCCCTATCGATAACTACACTTGGTATACCTCTTGCTTATGATACCTTATTAGATAAAGAGTATAAAGACATAACCATAACATCGCGCTCAGAAAAGATTAAGTAGGTTCTCAATGTGTAATTACTGGAAAGTACATTAACAGTATTTTATAAGTCCTTTTTTTAGAGCTTTTGCACTCGACCCTAGTTCACCAATAAGACCGGGTGTGAAACCAGAGCCCCCTCAAGGATATGAGAACAGTACTCTATACAAGGCCAAATGAGACCCTATATGTGATAGGATATGCTACGTTAGATGATATACTGAATGAAGAAGATAAAAAAAGTCTCGCAGTCTAATATACAGTAAAAACCTCCAGTTTCTCATTTATTTAGATAGGCCGCTCACAGTCATAATACCATTGATGATTGAGTGAGTGATTTCTATCAAAGACACTTTTTTATTATGTAGGCCAGTGAGATGTTTATATTATAATTGTTACAACTACAGTAGAGATGACGAATGAGTAGACAGCGCCGTCAAAAGAGTGGAGATTAGGTATCCGGTTTACAAAATAGTGTTGATTTTCTGATTATTAGAGGGAGATTTGTATAGAAGTATAGGTTTTTAAACAGAATATTGAATTATTTCACAAAAGTTGAAAGGATCGACCCTCCACCCGCAAATAATTCCTAGTTCTATGCAGCGAGAATAGAATCGGTAAAGATTAAGAAAAAACGGAATACATGATGCTGAGAGGACCATTGTCTATGAAGGTCTACACAAAGATTGGTGATGTCGTGCATGTGTGATAAAAAAATGAAGAGATTAGAAAGAATAAGAAAAGAGATACGATCAAATAACAAGAGCATAAGATAGAGAGAGAAAAAAAGTGATGATATAGAGTTAGATGATTTACTAGTGAGTCATAAATAACTCTTATACAATGGAGTACGTAGGCAAAGATGCCGGCGAGCTTAGTCCTCTCACATCGAATAAAATTTGTCTTTGGCGAAACAAAATTATGAACCTATTATGTTGCCAGACGACGTTTTTAGCGTTTATCGTCATTGAAGGGTTTATGTACTCTCAGGAAAAACTAAAAAAAAACATCAGAGTCTCCTGAATCTGGAGTCGATAGATAATGAAGTTGTAATTACTAATTAATAACGTACTATTATTATTTGTGTGTCTATAAAGCTGTTTAATGTATGTTATTCGCTTTATATTGATCCTTAGATTAGTGTACCATATTTTAAAAAAATATCCTTTTGAAGACCTTTTTATTGTTGCATGGGCACCTCTTTCCTGTTACTCGTATAACTCAGCTGTGATTTGTGTTACTAAATAATTTACTTTGCTCCGCAAGCACTTTCTATGTGACATGTAACGTGACTCTCGTGATTAGCATTTGGCGTGGCTTGCCTCTCTTAAATCAGAAGTCTTGGTAAGCCTCACCGTCTCGTTTTGGATGGATTCACCTGCATATACAACACAGAACTTTGAAGAGAGAGTTCAAGAGGAGTTTTTAATAGTTTATTAGTTTTTTGAGTATCGATACTCTAGCACATTTGAAATGACCATAATATTTATTACATATTGTGAATACTATATATAATTCCATTTAGTGATTATAGTAATATACAGATAGATATATAAATAAATATATTTAATAATTATTATAAATATAAATTTGCATAATTTTACGTATTTATATATAACTATTATATATAGGATAACCATAATAGATTACATAATAGAATATATATATAATTTTTTAAATAATTTATTATTCTATATTTTTTATTTTCATTATGTATAAAGTAAATTTGTGAAACCAATATTAATATAAATGATATACATTTTCATGGAATTATTAAGTTGTAATACTAAATAAATTATGCCATATTTTATAAATTTTTTATATAATTATATTTAATATTAATATTTTATATTATAAAATACTATATACTGTGTACTATTTAGATTAATAACTTTATCAAATTATTTTTATTTTTATTTATTGATCGTTACACTTTTAGAATCATCCTAGCTAGTATATACCGATCTTCTATTTCATATCATTTAGTTTTAGATATTTAATTTACTGGGTACTATATATTATATGATAATACTGATATCTAACTTGCTAATAAATACTCATCTCTCTGAGGCCCGCCACCAATCACGACATGCAAAATCTTGCCTACTCCATAGCTCGATCATTAATGGAACATACT
>JABUQX010021116.1:5000-32500 GCA_015478945.1 Trachelipus rathkii | reverse complement strand
AATGCTAATGCATGCCTCGGAGAAGGTCGTAATCGCCGGAACGAGGGGTTACTAAATTCTTTTTCTTTTTCTTCGGCGAAAATGTATGAATCGTATGGGTACATGGAATGTCAGAGGAATAAATGTTGAGAAGAGGAGAGAGGTGATGGACGTATTTAGAAAGGGCAAATTTGATTTGCTTGCTGTGACTGAAACAAAGATGAAAGGAAACGGTGAAAATGAGTGGTGTGGCGTGAAATGTGTTTGAGTTGGTGTGGAAAGGAATGAGAGGGGGATAGAAGGATTTGCAATTCTGATGAGTGACTTGTGGTAGAGAGCTATGGTAGATTTTATGTGTGTTAGTACTAGAATTCTAAGGTTAAATTTAAGTTCGAAAAGGTCAAAATTTGTGTGGTTGCGACATATGGTCCATCTGAAGGTAATGTGAGAGTGGTATTTTCTGGGATAATCTGAATGGATGTTTTGTATGGGGTGAGTAGGAGATCAGTTCATTTGCCACATATCTGCCCACCCAAGGATTTTTTTTTTACAGTTGTCATCACTCACGGGCAGAGCGCTATTCAAGGAGGGGGTGTAGTACGCTCAAAAGTTCGCCCTCTAGCAAATTACGCATTTGAGCACATACGCAGGCTTTAATGTGAGGAGATTAAATTCAGCAGGAAATACAAAAGATGGAAGAGAATTAGCGAACTAGCCTGGAGTTACCAATGTAAGCACAAAACTCGTGTGCAGATACAGCACCCCTTGTGCTACGAGGGCGTCGTAAAGGGGGTGGTACGCGAGTGATAAGTTCCCTCGAGCACCTGCCGCTGCGGGTACCTATAGGATAAAGATAAAGCACCAACATCGCGCGGCAAAGATAGAGGGTCAAGTGAACTGGAAAGTACAGAACAGTTTATAAGCCTTTTGGCCTTTGACCCGACCCTGTCCAAAAGCCTGGTGAAACCAGATACGAGAGCAGTACTCCATTCATGGGCGGATGAGACCCTTGTATAGCTAGAGCAACTGGGAAGAGGAAAAAAAGTCTCGCAGTCTAAACAGAACTTCCAGTTTCTTTGAGGCCGCCCTAGCAACCGTTGTGATGTGAGGTTTCCAAGACTTTTTTTTCCTTATGGTAAGGCCAAGGATTTTTATATTGTCAACAGGAGAGACGAGAGAACCATCGAAAGAGATATGAAAGTTAGAAGGTGTTTTGGAGAAGGGGATTTGTAGATGTTGGGTTTTTAAAGAATTGAATTTCACAAGGTTGAGACGTCCCCACCCGGAAATTCTATCCAGATCAGCAAGAATAGAATCGGAAAGATTAAGATGAGATTCAATTCTAAGTAAAAGAGGGAACAGAATTGATATGAGTTAAAGAATGAAGGGTCGAGTCATCGGCATATGAGTGGATAGAAGTGTTAGAGGTGCAGGTGAGAAGATCATTAATGAAAAGTGGGAATAAAGAAGAAGTCGCCCCATCAGCAACAGCCGACATTGATTGATTTGAAAGAAAGCTAGAGATAAATAAGCATAGAGAAGGAGGAAACCCAAAGGACGGGAGTTTGGAGAGCAGTGATGCGTGCCATACTCGGTCAAATGCTTTGTATATGTCAAGCTCCTCCACGCAGGTCTCCCCGTAGTTCCTAAGAGTGAAAAACCATAAATCGGTTAGATAGGAAAGTATATTGCCAGTAGACCTCGAGCGCCGAAAGCCGTACTTGCGATCGGAATAAGTTTCCAGATGATCTAAGAAGTGAGAGTTGAGAAGGGTTTCAAAGATCTTAGAAAAAATACAAGTGAGTGCTATAGCGCGATAGTTAAGGATCAAGCGGCTTCCTTTTTTTCGGAATAGGTTGGGACATGTGCGAGCTTCCAACACTGAGGGAAAGTGCCTAGTATTGAGACATTAGAGAGGTATAAGTTGAATGAGGGGAGGGAACAGGACGGAAGCACACTTTCCTTCAAACTCGGGGAGGAAGCCATCTGGGCCACTAGCCTTGTTAACGTCATAGAATTTCAGGGGCCCATGCAACCCGATCAAATGTAATCACAGGCAAGGCATAGGACACCAGAGTAGGAAGAGAAATGCCATAATCGTCAAGGGTTGAGTTAGAGGAAAATAGGAGGCTGAAGAAATTGACCTTTTCAGTTGGAGAATTAGCAACAGAATATTGGATCGGAATAAGGAAGAAAAAAGGAATTAGATGTTTTTGGCAAAGGCCAGAAAGATTTTGTCATTGATGAACCAAGGATGTTAGAGCACTTTCGTTTGATGAAAGCCCGCTATGCTCGTCGAAGAGTATCCCTTCAACGATTTCTATCTGAATGAAAATTAGCGAGTGATAGGAGAACGAGTATTTTTCCACCCCCATACGCACTGTCTCTTGCCTGAATGGCCAGAGAACAATCACGATCAAACCATGGATTATGAGGAGAGAAAGATTTAGTTGAAGAAGGAATGAACCTGCTCATCCCATCAACGATTACAGCTCCCTCCTTATCTTTTAAATCTTTATACATCCATCATTATTCCTTATTGAGGTAGCCAATTTGCTATCATCTTCAAACTTGGAAACCTTTCATTTAAGTCTTTGGTCTAAATATTTTATACATATATGAGGAACAGCCACTTGACCTAAGAAATCATTACGGACCACAAACATGTCTCCTCATTTCCATTAATAAATACTTTACATTTTCATTGATTAACTATTATTAGAATAAGGGGAACCTGCTTAGAATAATGAATAGGGATGGTGCTTTTGTAAATGATGAAATGGATGTGTGGAGTATGTGTGGTGGAGAGTAAGTAATGTGTTCAATGAATAAATACGGCTTACTTACTCCCAGCGAAGAATGAGAAAAAAAGAAAGAAAAATTTCAAGAAATTATGATTAAGATGATTAAACCACAAGGTAAGTACCTGAAGCTAATCATTAAGACACCTCTTGCGAATTATGGAGAGGACTGTCTTGTCGTCCCGGATCAGGCTAAGAATCTTGCCCAACCGTTGGGTCCATTTGAAGGGACCTTGTGTGTGATGCTCGCTGTTTGTTGGAAAGTGATTGCAAGGATTTTTAGATAAGGTACTTTAGGACAAAGAAGAAGAAAAGAAAGGTAAAATAAATAGCTTTATTTACAGATAGAGAATAATAGGACTATGTTACTTCCTATACTATACTCTAATTTCTATTTCTACAGATCAGGAAATACCGGAAAAACTTTCGGTATTTTGTCAGGAGATTTTTATTACAAATTTTGAGGATTTGAGAGTGTTAGAGGGAGATGGTTATCACAAAAGACTAACCACTCTGATAGAACTTAATATTATATTACTAAGAATGATTGTTAAAGTTATAACAAAGAGAACAATCACATATAAACATTTAAGATAAATGGATTTATGATAAAACCTGATTCAAGTACATTACAGGTAATTTCAATCTTATATATTAACTTAACTAAATTATTAATTATGAACGATAAAGTTGAGAAGTTTTCTTCTACTAGTGAAGTGAGTTTCCACAATTAAGACAATTTTAAATAAAGGCGATAGCTTAGATGAATATGATGGAGTAGATCCGTAGATCAAAAAGAAAATAAAGGCGATAGCCTAGTTGAATATGATGTAGTAGTTCCAAAGTCAAAACCCTAAAATATAACAAAAATTAGGATGCTAAATGGGAATGTTTACTGTATTAATTCTAGTTTTTTTTAACTTAATTTATCAATCTTTCAGGGATTTTTTTATTCGTATAATTCTTACCCTAGAGATAAAAACTTCAAAGAGGGGTCTTGATTAGGAATACTAACTGAAGTAGATGAGGACTATATGTCATAAAAGAATACTGCAAACATCATAATTCAGGGTAAGTTCACTTTGTTTTAATTAGATGTCAAATATATCAATTCCAAGTAACTTAAATTATAAAAAGTAATTTACTAACCTGCAAGGAGGTTAATTCCGATTTGCAGGGTATAAATATTTCAGATTTAAAGAGAACTTATTAGAGAACTATTATGAAATTTATTCAAAATAAATATGTGTTCATATACTTTTAGGTAAACTAGAAAAAGAAGAGATGCCGTTTTAAGATCATTCATAACAAGCACAAAAGTGGCACATTAAGTATTGTATAATAAATATCATAAAACAGAATTCACCCCAAGTATCTTTATTTATTTTAATCTCTATAAATAAAGACTTTTTTGGGTAAAGTAACATTTTCCTTAAGCCTAAACCAGTATCCACAATCACCACTATATTCTCCCCCACTAAGCCTAAACCCTCACCTTTAATTTCGACGTCAATCGAATAGGCGGAGTCTAAACCCAGTGTTTCGAGGTAGATATAGGGAGATACTGGGAGAATAATGATTAAGAGTAACTAAAATAGAACCTAAACCAATTAAAAGAAATATGATATATACAAGATTACAACAATTTCCCATTTTAGTTTTGAAAATTAGGGAAGGGTGGCAAAGAAGATATATTGGTAAAGGCATTAATTTCTTCTCTAAGGATTTTTTCTATTTGTTTATGCAATACTTTTTGTTGTTCCCCATTAAAGTCATTCCATTTGACAGCCCCCAAAGTCCACCGTAAACAAGTCCTTACGTTACTCAGTGTGTCAGAGTCAATAATAGATTCAGCATAGGAGTTTGGTGGAAAAGAAGGATTAGGAGAGGGTACATATGGAGGAACTGTAAGACTTTTAGTAGGAGGAAGTGCATAAGCATAGTGGGTATTCAAAGGATTGTTATGAGTTTGAGAATTTGAGTATGATGGTTTGTAATTTCTTTCAAATATGTGGTTTCCTATAACTCTGAGCTTAATATTAAGAAGGAGCAAGGTAATGATTGTATCCTTCCTGTAATTTTCAAATCTTATGCTTCTAAACTTGTACCATGAGTTGGTAAACTATTTTGTATCTGTCCATCTTCTTCAACCTTTCACTATTTCCTTCTTTTAGTATGAACTTTATTTCCAAGATTCATTACTAAGGTCTGAAACACAAGAATGACGTAGCTCACAATTAGTCCGTTTCAAATATGTTGTGGAAGGTTGTAAATACTCTTGTACTATCACATCCGTGGTTTGAGCCGGGGTTGGCAATGGCAACAGTGGTGGTTGAGATTTCCTTTCATTAGTTGTCCTGGGAGGAATTTGACATCCGGAGTAGAGAGTTTTTCTGACGGGAATTACCCGTTCAATACCAAAAGTGGTGTGGTACTTGTCCATCAAGGTCAAAAGGAACTGCCTATTGGGATGTAACCCATCATAGATCAACGGTGAGTTCATGACTAATGTTTCTTTCCCATAGTATTTACTATGAGTAGATTTATTATGTTAAGCTTTAGGTATGGATGCTGCTGATTAAAAAAGGGTGTGTGGCATTTCCACTGAGCAATTTCTTATTGGTCCAGTGATATATTAATAGACTTTTTTTTTTAATTTTCTCAAAAACTTATGCAAACATATGTGAATGATGCTCTCTCATTTCTTTCAGCGCAGAGTAATGGTCGGGATCCCACTTACTGCAGTGTATATTCTTGTTATACGTTTACACCCCAATTCTCTAGAAATACGTCTTACATTCAAAGTGTGGTATAAGCCGGAGCGCGGGGAGGGGAGGGGAACGACGGTTTGAGAAAGAGGTAGGTACGCGGAGGGGGGGAAGAAGGCAAAGGGGGGGAGTAGATCCTCCGATTCATTATGATCTCACAACAGAAGGCAGAAAAAAAAAACAAAAACAAACATAGAAAAGTATTGTTGTTGGATGTAGGTGCTCACTACGCGGTTCTCGTATTTTATAGGGCCAAAATAATTTTATGCCAACATTGGGGGGGATGACTTACTTTTTCCTTTTTTCAGCCGATGGAGTTCTTTCGGTGTTAGTTTTTCCATGTAGAGTGAATCTTCTACAATTGGATGAGGACTTTCAATTCTAACACCACACCTTTTTGCACAGGTGCTCCAAAGGAAAATTGCGTGAAATAGTAATTAATTACTTGATTTGATCCATGCTTGTTCTGGATTAGAGTAGTGGTCTGGACATTGATGGTTTTGTGTGACTTTGGTTATATTCATTTTCTCCCAACCCAATAGTTTTTGATTTTGTAAGGGCACTGGAGGACCAATCATTAATTATATGAATATCTGTATCTTTCCTGTTTCCTTCTTTCCCCCAATTGCCGCGCTCATATTACTTCTGGCAGGCGAGGAGGAAAAAATATGACGCCTCCTGCACAAAAAAAACTATCCCTGCCCCTAATATTCTACATGTATAACTTTCTTTTTTAAAAAAAATTTACTCTCTTTTTTCTAAAAACTACTACTTCGGAAGACCCGACTATTAGTACAGTAGAAACATATCTTTAGAGAAAAGAAAGAAAATCAGAGGATAAGAAACCAGGATAGTAGAAAAGGATGCTACACAAGAAGGAAATAAGCGAGGTTCCTCTGCAAAAATTTGACAGTATACAATAATTTCATATTCTTATCTTCTTTTGTTAAACTAGATGAGCTAATTGAATAGAAGCACAGTTACATTCACAAAAGTACATTTTTATAAGCACCATTTTGGAAGAGAAAATTAAAATCCTTTGCTACTCCAAAGAACTTTACTCCTTCTCAAAAACTTCTTCAGGTTTCTAGAATATAAGGTGAAATTTTAATAACCGTTTATTTTCTGTGAAAAATCTTAGATTGGTGTGATTTAAGCTTTTTATTATCTCAACACTGTTTAGGGGAATAAGTTCTTCATCCTAGTTTATGATAGGAAAATACAATACAAGGCTTTTCATCAAGGTTTGCAATAATTCTTCAGTAATCAGTATTCAAATATTTAATTTCTGAAGCGATTTGCTTAAAATGGCATAACAACTGAGGATGGACTGAGGCTAGTCTTTCATAATATTGAGGAACACAAAAATTTTAATATATATATATTAGATTTTTTTGACCTCTTTAATTGTACAATTTTTCTAAACGATGTCCTCTGGTGTTCAGAATGTTCTGTAATGTTTTTGGAAGCTGGATTGACATGGGATCATCATCACTCATCCAAAACGCTATTCATCCACCACCAAAGAATTCTCAAAAGACAACATCATCATCTGAAATATGAGACTCACTTCCTCCTACTCCCTTGCAACATCATCATAAACCATGACCATGAGCCGCAACGCTGTTAAATTGGAAGACGAGAGAAAAAAAACATAATATATATGAATGATTTCTGAAAAAGAAAAAAAAAAGAATAAAAAAAAATACGGTATACAGGTGTAAATATTATCAAAACCTAAAAAATAAAAATAATACAAACAACAAAGAAAAAAAAAAAAAAAAAAAAAAAACACATAAAAAAAAAATATAAAAATACTATATAAAAAAAAAAGAGGTAAGTTAAATAACAATATATTTGATATTATAGTGTAATTGGTGGGTACATAGATTTTAGTTTACATCTCTTAATATATACATATTTTTACTAGATAAAAATAAAAAAACTATATATATATATATAATTATATATAGATAATATATATATATATTATACTTTTTTAATAATATAAAAAAAAAAAGACCCAATATAACCTACAAGTCATTTAAAATCTAATATACATATATAAACATATATATATAGATATTATATATATAATTATATAAACTATATTCAATGATAATATATATATTATATATATATATTATAGTAATATATATATATATATATAATATATAATAAATATATAATATATACTATATAAATAGAATATATATATAGTAATAATATATTAATACCTATAATATTATATATATATTCCTAATAATATATATATAACTCACATAAGTATACATATTAAATATACATATCATATATAAGTATATAACTACTATAATAATATAATACTTTTTAATAATATTTTAATATTTTACAAAAAAATCAAATTATAGAAGAAAAAGGACAAATATAAAATATAAAAAGAGAAGAAAAAAGCCAGACATCAGGTGTACTCAAAAAAATATCCGACTCGTAATTACTTTATAAAATAGGTATTAAAAATAATAAATAACCTTTAGTTAAAAGCAAAGAATAAAAAGAGTAATGAAGAAGTAATATATTACTTATATTAAATAGTCCGAGACTTTCTTAATACGTTTAAATGACTAGCGTTACAGTAGAGGAGAATTAATGAGAAAAAAAAAAGAGAAAAAAGCAATTGGGAAAAATGACCAGAAATAAGAGAAACAGATAATATGAAAGAAATAATATAATATAATAATATCCGAAGAATTAGAAAAGACATTTTAGGATTTCCCATCGCCAAAAATTTTATGAATTCAAGAGCCGGAGTCGGACGTATTTAAGATTTTATAGTTCCCCTGTGAGTTGGAATGAAATCAGACTATGTCCCCAACACTCGTAAAACACATTCTTAAAAAAATATTAAGTTTTATGATTTATTTTAATAATAAGGTTTCCTCCTTAAATTAACGAATTTAAAAGAAAGAAGAGATTTGACTTTCAAACTTTAATCTTTATCTCAACTTACATTTAACGCCTCTCATAAACGCAGCAATTATGAGTATATTCAAACACGAGCACTACTTGTCAAAGAAAAAATGGCAACAAAGAATTCATAAGAAAATAATATAATGAATGATTTTATTTAAATACTATATCAAAAGGACAGACCAGATGGACATAACATTAGGTAATTCCGCAACTTGCCCTCTACTACGTGTAAAAGGCTATGTGAGACTGACCTCTCGCAATTTGTTTCATGTAAAACTATGTCGTCACAAACCTCTCAATAGACCAAGTAGCAACATGTGAACATGGGATGCTCAGCCACTTGTGTGACAGCTCCTTAAATGAACCAATGTGGAGTGACGAAAGAACAAAAACGAGGGGTAGGAAGAAAATGTACTGCTACGCAGCACGCACCAAATCCATAGAATCTCAACGTGAGCATTCGAGAACCCCCTGAGACAAGACGCTATCCATCCTCCACCAGAGAATAAAGCTCTGAATTGACACCAATGTCGTGAAGGGCGTACAACCTTCACAGTAACATTACTGTGTACCTGGGTGGTGGAAAACAACGACGACTCACATTATACTCTTCAGGATCAGACCTTCTGTAAATTGTGGCCCCTATCTCTCCAAAACCAAAGACCAACAGTCAGATTCTAACCTCCATCTTTCTTGGAATAGCATTAATTTCTCTATAAAGTTACATACCGAGTACCCAGTCCTAACGCGTCACACTGGGCACAACATCAAAGCGCAGGAATCCCATAGTCGATCTCGGTCCCGCTACCAGTACGCTGATTGCGAGAAGCAATAAGAGAACAACTGACAAGCAAGCGGTAAGTTTTGCACATCATCTAAAAATAACTATCTAAACGCACAATTGGTGTTGGAGAGGCTATCCTCGAGGGGAAGGAGAACACAGGAGACCACTAAGACTATATGATAGACTCCGGGCAGAATGAAGCTACTAACTAATTGAGCGGACACTGGAACCAAAATTTCCGTCAAAGGAACAACCAACACACAAGAGTAATATAAACTATTATCTACCTTTTGTTGGTTACTGTGACAACCAAACACGCACTTAACAATAACAGGAGTTACGAACCAACAGAAGAAACCACAACGGCGCAAACACATCAACATAGGGCCACAACTGAAGAACACCACATACAATCTATTTGTTCCATTCCTGCTTTAGTGCAATTTGTTATAGGAAATGAGCTATGTCGTTAAAAAGATCAGGAAGACGAATTACAGGTACTCACTCTATGGAACTTTTCATATTGTACTGTATGCCATTATACCACCACCTTAAAACATATAATCAGCATTCCTCCATCCCTGAATAGAATTCACCCTAGGCGGCAATCACAACAACAACCTTCACTCGCAAAAGAACAACATCCAAACCCACCGAGAGCTTAACATCCAAATGGGCCAACCACTCACAATCATGTAATATTGACTGACAAATTATCTGTCGCCTCCAGAATATCAGAAAATATATATCGAAGGCACTAACCACTCCATTCTGGACCCACCGACCCATCATCCCTCATTCAGGAAAAACGCAAATCCAAATCCTCACCGGAATATTCTCTTACTCTACGACCCACAAACTGACGAAAGAAACCTCACACATAACATCGTAACACAATCCATCGGGCCCGAACTCTCAGACTCCGCAAACCACGCTCAATCCAACATGGGGAGAAAATGGCACCTATTCTGACCAACCTACTAACCAAAGGTTTAATATATACTCGACTGGTATAACAGTAAGAATGACAACAAAAATTGGAGTGTAAACTTGCCATAATAAACAACGTATGCGTCCAATCTTCACCATTTTACTGTTAATTACGACTAGTACTAAGTATGCCAAGTCCGCGAAACACTTTCCTTCGGCAACTTTTCGGCCCTAATTTTATAGAAGGGTTCTAAAGTTTTACGACGTACCCCTTCATCACAAAATCAATTGCGAGCGAAAAAGGTTACCTGGCTAGTGTGTAAGAGTTTCCTGACATAAGCAAAAAACAACCTAACCGTTTTGCACCTAATGATTACGTGCAAGAAAAACAAGAGCCGGTTGAGCATCCTTGTCTCAACACGAACATTAATTAAAGCTCAGAACTGAGACATTCTAAGAGCGTACATGGAGTCGTGGCTAGACACAAGAAACGAAGCATTTTGTATCATGTCCAAGCGATTTGGCACATTCAAGCAACATGCTAATCATGAACCATGATAAAAGACTAGAGGTCCTGCAAAGGAAGAGTTGAGTGAGATAGAGAATCTCAGTGGATAAATGAAATAATGTTGTGGACAAGAGTACCCTGTAAATACTTCTGTACCCTAATCACACTCCGTGGTTTGAGCCGGAGAAAGTATGAGCAATAGGACAACCAAAGTGGCTGGTGCAGATTCCTTACATTATTGTCCTGGGAGGGAATAGTGACGAATCCGGAGTAGGAGTTTTTCTGACGAGAATACCCATTCAATTACCAAAAGTAGAAGATCTGGACTGTCGCAAGAACACAGCCGTACAGAAAGGAACTTGACCTAATGCGATATGTACAACCATACATCAGCACATCAACGAGTAATGATGTTCACTGACTAATGATTTAACACCCCTAATAGAGTATAATATACAACTCGAGTAAGAATTTCCTTCAATTCATTAGTACAATAGTTCATATATGCCTGAAATGCAACTTTTATAGCCCTGTGTGATTCTGAAGTGTCAACAGGTTACGCTTCCTCTTTCACAATAAGACCTATGCCAGGGAAAAGATAAGTACTGGTGTGTGAGAGTATTGCTGCCGCAAATAGTTATGCACAAACTCATCGATTTGGTAAGAACACCAGAAGGAACCCTGAGCATTCTTGTTCAAACCAGAATACTTACAAGCCAGCGACCTAATGATAAGAAGATCTACATTGGCAGGACATAGTGCCGGCCACAGACAAAAAGCATGCTAATCATGTCCAGTGTCCTGGCAATTCATAGTCTGTAGTCTGTGTCAATAACTAGAGGCTGAAAAGGAAAGATCTGAGGCGAAGATAATAATTGTGGAGCCGATCGGAATCCATGCTGCTGGCAAGGTCAGTACGTAAAATACTCCGTACCTGTAACTAATACATCCGTGGTTTCGCAGCACAGAACGGTTGGCAATGGCAAACAGTAAGTCGTGGTAAGAAGTTCTTACATTAGTTGTCCGGAGGGAAATTTGAGCCCACAGTCGGCAAAGTCAGGGAGTTTTTACTGACGGACATTCCCATGCAAACCATAAAACCAAAAAAGTGGTGTAAAGGTACTTGTCCAATCGAAAGGTCAAAAGGAAAACTGAACACCAATGATTGGAGAATGTAACCCATCCATAGATCAACGGTGAGTTCATGACTAATGTTTCTTTCCCATAGTAATTACTAAAATGAGTAGAATTCTTTTCAAATTAGTTACTGAAGTTATATGTGAAATCAACTTTGTTGAACCCTATTTTATAAAGGGTTTATATAAAGTTACGCTTCCCTCTGTCCAATATTGGGGAAAAGTTTACTGGGTGTTGAGGTTTCATGCGAGGCAAATAGTTTGCATATGATTGGTAAGAACCAGAGGGTTGAGCATTCTTGTTCACAGAATAATTACAAGTAGGATAATTATAAGAAGTTACATTGGGTGTGGCTGGCACAGACGAAGCATTTTGTATCTGTCCAGTGTTTGACAATTCATAGTTGTAGTCAGTGTAATAACTAGGGTCTGAAGAAGAAGATTGAGGTAGATAATAATTAGTGGGATTGGAATATGTTGTGGAAGGTTGTAAATACTCTTGTACTATCACATCCGTGGTTTGAGCCGGGGTTGGCAATGGCAACAGTGGTGGTTGAGATTTCCTTACATTAGTTGTCCTGGGAGGAATTTGACGTCCGGAGTAGGGAGTTTTTCTGACGGGAATTACCCGTTCAATACCAAAAGTGGTGTGGTACTTGTCCATCAAGGTCAAAAGGAACTGCCTATTGGGATGTAACCCATCATAGATCAACGGTGAGTTCATGACTAATGTTTCTTTCCCATAGTATTTACTATGAGTAGATTTCTTTTCATTAGTACTATTTATTGTGATGCTGTGATAAAAATCTAAGATGGCATTTCCACTGAGCATTTTCTTATTGGTCCAGTGATATATAGGACTTTTTAATTTTTCAAACTTATCAAACATAGTGATGGAATGCTCTCTCATTCTTTCAGGCGAGATGGTCGGATCCCCCTTACAGTATTCTTTATAGTTTACACCCCAATCTCTAGAAATACGTCTTACATTAAAGGTGTAAAGGTCCTGTAGCGGAGGTATTAGCAAATATATTGCAACATTGGGATTTACTTTTTCAGCCGATTGGGTGTTTTTTCCATGATTTCTACAATGGACTTCAATTCTAAACCACCACCTTGCACAGGCTCAAGGATGTGAGTATTTACTTGATCATGGTTGGTTATATTCCTTTTCTCCCAACCCATAGTTGTAAGGGACCATATAATTATAATGAATGTATCTTTCGTCATTGCGTCTTCAATTCTTTTTGGACAGGCGGAAATATGACGCCCTGCACAAAAATCTACTTTAATATCTACATTATACTTCTTTTTTAAAAATACTCATTTCTAAAGACTACTACTTCGGAAGACCCGACTATTAGTACAGTAGACATATCTTTAGAGAAATCAGAGGAGAAACAGGATAGTAGAAAGATGTACACAGAAGGAAATAAGCGCAAGTGTTTCACTCTCGCCAAACATATTATACAAAGATAATATAACGAAATAATATTTTGAGTGATTTTATCAAATATCACTTATAAAGCATAGGATTGACCTTCTTATTTAAACGATCCTAAATTTACAAAACAAATTGTTACAAAAATAGAGGCAATATTTAAACTATTACCCATAACAAATATATTAGATATTTCTTAATCAAGACTTCATTAATTGTTCGCACAATTATAAATTACCTATACTTGATGAAACAAAATTATTAGATAATTGTAACAGGATTATATTTTTATATTATATAGAATAAATCACATATTATTAATACCCAATACAAAATTAATACCTAAGCTAGTTAATCCCAGCTCAATTAAATTAGTAAATAAGAAATATTGCATAAAATATTTATAAGACAGCCTATGGCCAGATGTGTATTGCTTTTACAACAAATAATAATGCCGATTTAATAGAGAATGTCAAACTTTTGAGGAACACAAAAATTTTAATATATATATTAAAATTTTTGACCGATTTATGTCGTGACCTTGCAAACGAACTGTCCTATGCGAAGTTGTGTAATATTTCAACATCTATAATATATATATATATATAATAATATGCATATAATTTATTTTATACTAATTGAATAATTAATTTATTAAATTTTAGAAAATTTTTATATATATATTACATTAATAAATAAGATGGTGTTTTATTTAAATTTTTATTAATAATTTATTTTTATTTATTTTTTAATAATATATATATATTAATACTTTTTGTATATAAATATATATATATATATATATATAATATATATATTATATAAGAGCCAAGGTTTTGGAGGAATATATATATGTATGTGTATACAAGGTGTAAAATCACACCTAATTACACAACATATATATATATATTTTATATATATATATATATATATATTAGGTTTCATCAGTGGGGCATTTAGAAGCCAGACATCAGGTGTACTCAAAAAGGAGTCCAACCCGTTTCTTTTATAGGTATAATTTAATTATAACCTTTTTGAAGCAAAGTAAGAGTAAGAGAATAGTTATATGCTATATAAATAGTCCGAGATCTTTCTTTATGTTAAATGACAGTAAGAGGTTCAGTAAGAGGAGAATTTGGAAAAAGCATTGGGAATGACAGAATAGGACAGAATTTGAAGAATTATATTAATTAAAATTCCGAAGAATTTAGAGCATTTAGATTTCCCATCCCATTTTTATTCCCACAAAAAAAATTTTTATTTATATTTTAGGTTTCCCCTGTATGTGTTGGAGACGAACTTTGTACACTCTTAAACACTCTTAAAATATTAGTTTTTATTTTATTTTTTTAATATTTTAACTTAGCAAAAAGTTAAGAACATAGAATTTGATTTCAAATTTAATTTTAATTTAATTTAAGGTATAAAGGAGAATTATGATATATTCCCCGACTACTTGTCAGATATGGCAACAAAATATATAAATGTATTATAAATTTTGTATATATTCTAGAGCGGCGGTATTATATAATAATTTATATAAGTTTACTCGAGTAAAACTTCTCGTCTATACACAAACAACTCACTAATAACTCCTTGAGTGGAGTATTTGGTGTATATAGCATGTTAAGACCTTTAATTTAGTAAGTTTAATGGTAGCTTGCCGTACCGTGTATGCTGGGTGCAGTGTCAGTGTGAAGATTATAATAATATTAATAATGGAATCATACTAATAATATATCATATAATCATGATCTTAAGTTGATGATAGTGTGTAGTATATCAAATTATCGTAGTTCACTACTGATCAGCACGTGACTAAGTAGCTACAGTGAGCATGTCTTAGTCATAATCTCGCTCTCCATTAACTAATACTCATATCCGTAACTCAAACTCTATACATACTAATATGTGTTATTTGATTTGGATAATAATGTAGATTATGGTCTCGTGTGCTCGCTATCAATGTAATATTGTAATATTATTTAGTCTCGCGCTCGAGTGCATTTCAGAGATCATCTCTAAATGTGTGACTATTATTGGTATAGACGCAACTTGGTCTCTCTGTTGAATTACTGCTGTATCATCTTACGTCCTCTACTCTCGCGAATAATCTCATATAATATAAACTATGGTACTGGCTTGTTGGACTAGGTAGTTCTTATCTATGCGAGCACGGCTGTCGTCGACTCTCCGTCTGCAGAACCGTCGCCTTAGCTACTGTGCATGGTTAGTGCATATCAGGGTGTAAAGGTAGTTAGATCTCAACATTTGCGTTCGATAATTTTAGATCCAATATGACTTAATGTATACTGCTCTCATCTCTGCGTGCTCGATCTCGCATATTCGTATGCTTTTCTCTTTCTTCTCCTTTCGTTCGATGCTTAGCTCTTAATAACGTATTAATTTTATACACGTCATGTAGGTATTAATTTTATCCATTTCAGGTATATCCTCTCTCAGATTCCTCCTATTCATCAAGAATTCATGTGTGCATCTCTAGTTTATGTGGCTAATTATTAATATAGGTTATAGGGATAATTTGCTTAATTACTTGGTCTCTCTCAGTAGATTTAGGTATATCATTATAAGCTGCTCTCCTCGATTGTTTGCTCTGTACTAATAGGTTTACTAATAGATAGTTTGAATAGTAATAAGACTCATAGTCTGCATGAGACATATAAATAGAATAAATCATATTCTTAGCTATCGTCTAACGTCAGCTACATCATATCTTTACATATAAGTATCCTCCTGTAGTTGAGTATATATAATCACTATTAATATTATCTCTATGATTAAGTAATAATATTAAGCTTTATGCAATCGGTAATAACTAGTGAGTAATAATATAATAAATAGTATTATAATCGAAAAATATACTTACATCTAATCTCCGAATAAATCCATACTCAATATAACTATGTGATTGTTTATTGAGATAAATTAAGTAGTTATTAATAAACTAATTATACTTTTATGCTGTATGTCCGTACAAGTGTTTTCCCCTTCAATTTCTGGTAATGGAAATTTATTGTTGAATAGGGAAAAATACTGAATATGAAATATATAATAATAATTAATAATCATAAAATAATACTATATTCATTCATAATACTCTCATAATTATGATATTAGTAATCTCTGTCAGTCACTGCTAAATGACTCAGACTCTCTATGCGGGCAGCTAATGACAGGAGTACTCTCATGTCTTAATGATTCATATTAACTCGTATACTATCTACCTCTAATCCTGAATACTTCTCAAATTACTAATAGGTTTGTTTGAAATGATTAGTAGTATCGTGTTCTCGTGCTATTTACTATGCATTATAGCTAGCTTATATTCAGTAATTTATAAGTGAGATATTGTTAAATATATTGTTTCGCTATCATGGGGGCTCTCTGTGTGACCGTCTGTTCATTATATCGTTCTCCCTTCTACTGAAATTCCAATATACCTTGTTGATCTTGAATTTTTGTAGATAATAATATATATAATAGATTAATTGTTCTCTCAGGTACTCGGTGTTCCTCGCTCGGATTGATTTAATTTAGTAGTGTAGTTTATTAAAATATTTGTCTGATTTTGCTTTTAATCATTACGATAATGATAAATATTGAATAAAATATATTATATAAAAGCATTTATTCTTTAATTTTTATACTATACTCACCATCTGAGTTTGATAGATACTATTTCTTAATTAATTTTATAACTTCAAATAAGATTATTACTCTACTATACTCTCAGTGTTATAATGGTTTATATTTAGTCATAGGATAATCGGCGGTATAGTGCGTCTATATACTTATAACTTATTACTTAATTCATTTTGACTATATTAATATCTGAAATAAAAGATAGATTATAAATAATATTAATGTGAATAAATAATAAATATCATATAAATAGAACTAAGAATTCATGGTATAATTATTAGTGTGATCAACTCATGTGCTAGTAATGGAGATCGCGAAGACCGTTCCGCAAATATATGCGAATATTACTAGTGATCTTGACTACGATGACTCATTCTATGTCTCGTGATTCATGGTCTCGAAACAGACTTAGGCCTTCCTCTTTTTGATTTCGCGGAGGTATACGCGTGTTTGGGTCGGTGAAGATTAGAGAGTGTAATACACATATGACGCGCTAATATTATATTCGCATATCGGATAATGAATCGCAGACATTCGTGGAGTGTTTTTTATCCTAACCACCGTCATATATCGGCTCGAGTTATAATTATATATATCTTTATTTTGGACGTATCTTATGTTTATTTAGTTTGCTATGCGAGTGAAGAGTATTGTCGGTGATATTAAGTATGCTCGTGATGAAATATACTTCATAATAATTCGCAATATATTCTTTTATTTCCCGTGGAATGATCTAACTCTCGGTGCTCAATGGTGTTAATCGGTTTTTTTTACTATCAATGACTCTATCTTGTATTTCAGTGCGAGTGTTGATTTAGGTCTCTATAGATATAACTAGAGAATAATACACTTGAATGTATTATGGATGACTCGTTCATACTTATCAATAACATTGATAAGTTCAATATAGATTCAATTAAAGGAGATTCACAATAATATTGTCTCTCGTCAACATGGTGTGAGATTTTTGTTATTATCTGTCACGATAGCGTTCCGTCTTCTAAATTGTATGATCTCTCGAAAATTCACTCACGCTATATAGATGACTAGTATCCTGGACGTTATAGGCTGTTAGAGGATATTGTCTCGTATAGAATGCGTAGAATTATGGGGGCCTCAGGTAGTAGTGTCGTAGGATTTCCACTCAGGTAAGTGTAGTGTGTGGACGTTTAGTGCTGATGTTGATATAACTATTGATATCCGAATCTCAGCAGTGTCGAATAAACTCGTACTCAATAAGTGCGATAATCGGAAGGTGGATCTAGATAATAAGGTTCAGTAATAATTTTCGCATGAATATAGACTTAATTATTGCGCCCGTCTCTAATCTCTCTCGTGTGAATATATATATAACATTGAGTAGATGAGTGAATCATGATAGTATAATGAGTCATCATAATTTTGGGGATCCTTAAGTGAAGCTAATCAAATCTTAGTAGATCCAACACCTCATCGGTCGATTAATCTTATGTATTAGCTTGAGGTGAGATTAGAGTAAGTATAGAATGCACGTGGTGACGTTCATGAATAACTAATATTTATGAATTATTGAATTATTAGTGGAATATCTAACTACATATTGTGTGGGTTTGTCTTCATTCTACTGTAATGGGTGCTGGTTAATAATAAATAATTGTCAATAATATTAGGTGATTAGACTCGCGGATTATGAATTCAGATTATATAGTGAGTTCATGGTGTAAATCCTAGTCTATATTATAATCGACATGATGATGAATGAAACACTCCACTTATATTAAAATAAATTACCATCTCACTGTGAGTGGATTGATTATTCTCAAAATTTGTTATCTCGTGAGCCTGACTCGATGACTTTAAACTCGGTCGATTTACCTAAAATTAAATAATTACTCCATAGAATAATCTTTCCTGTCAGCTTTTTTTTAACTAATCAGAATATTAATAATAATATTAAATTTAATTAATTTCACTATTAAGTAATTATTATTTACTGTTACAGTTCTCGATTGATATTTCGTACTCTAGTACATATAGCTTGAATTTCATAATAACTTAATCATAATAACTCTTTGTTCTCATCTTGAATTATCGATACTATATGTAGGTGTAATAATCTATTATATCTCAGTTATTTGATATATTTTAGCTAGGCTCGGATCTTCTATGTGAGGACTCGATTTCGCGCTTGGGTCTGCTTTAGTTTGCTCTGTGTGATTATAGTATTGACTCTGGCTTTAGGCCTTTGGGGCTCGTTGTATCTATTAGAATGTAGCGGTTGCGTTGTGTGCGGATGTTGAGGAAATGATAATTTGGCATATGTTGTAAAAGTGTTATTTGTCTTAGCTGTTGTACAGCTTCGATCGGACTTGTGTGGAGATGGACATATTTTTTAGTCGATTACAGGCATCTCCGCGCCGTTCTTTATGTATCTCAGTGTCTTCATCTATGGAGCTGTCAGTTTCGCGTGATGCATTTAGCGCTGTAGCTTGAGTTTATATCGTAGGTGTATAAAATCACTCATATTAATTGCCTCAGCTACGTGCGTGTTCGTGTCTCGCTTTTTTACTGTTCGTTATATCCTCTCTTTAGTCCCTCGATTGCGTGATGTGCGGTAGTTTCTCTCTTATGCACAGGTATTTCTCATTATCGAGCTTGGGTTTCGTGCAATATAGGCTGTATCTACGTTGCATGATTGGTGTCGCTCATCGGCCGTGAGTCGATACCTCTGCTATTGGTACTTCTTGCTAATGTGAGCGCCGAATTACCTCGTGTTCGTTCCGTCGGGTATACTGTGGTGATCGATCATTTTACTGCCGATATCTCTCTTTGTATAGGATCTCCCTTGGCTGCGGATCTCTGAAAAGTGCGAGATTCGTGTGGTACGTGTGGTAAGTGCTAGGTTGCTATTTTCTCCTCTGTGGATTGTGCTCCAGTGCGTGACTATTCTGCTGACCTTCTCTCTCTGGTGTTTGCTCTGTAGACACTCCTTATTCCTTACACGATGCTATGCTCTCTCGCTGATACTCGTTGGTTCTTCTTTATAGTGGATACATTGTGTGATTATATATCACATGTTTTCCTTGCGTATTTTTCTCATAGAATTGCTGCCGCAGCTAGTTTTAGTGTCATATTGCGGACGTATTTCATCGTTACCTCTCGCATCCTGTCTTGTGATTTTCTAATCTTTACTCAGATTTAAAACTCGCTCTCTAATTCTCGCTATTTGTGTGCTGGTAATGTGGATGATAGTGTGTGATTGTTACGTTGTTCTATATAGTATGACATAAGCTGTTGCTGTATTGTAAGTCGCTTGGGTCTTGCTTCGTTTAGTTCTTTCTCAGTCTTGTTATAGTTAGTTGTGTCCGCGTTGTCTCGTTTACGCCGGATAGTTGGTTTGCGAGTCTGTACTCTCTCCTCTCTTCGTACAACGCTTATCTAATGCAGATAGTGAAACGCTCTCGCTGCGTGCTTTAGAGAAAAGGAATGTGAGGTTCAGACTATTGTCTATGTTAGATGTCTCTGCGATCTAATCCTGTTGATATAATAGAATTGGTAATAGAGTTATTAAAGCGCTCGGTTGTTTGATGCTTGAGCCAGTCAGCGGAGTCACGCCGTTGATGTTGGAAGTTGTAGCAGTATTGCTCATTGAGATTATCTTCTTCTTATACCGTATTAGGATCTCTTCTTTAGTGCTTTTAACTCTCCGTTGTGACGTTGTGTTCCGGCATCTAGAGTTTCGGCGCTTATTTCTGTTCATTCATTATAGTTGCTCGAATTGTCTGCATGCATTTCAATTGTCGTGTTACTCATAGCCAGCCGCGCTTTTTAGCGCGAGGATATATACAGTTCGCTGCGGATTTGTTGTATCAGCGAAGAGAGAAGTTCCTTACGTGTGTGTTCTGGATATATTTCTTGTTGTACGAGTTGTTTTGTAGGTGTAAGGCAAAATATGAGCTCGGCGAGGCCATCGCAGTGTGTGTTGAACTCTCTGTCTTAGGAATGGCAGTTTTGATTGACGCTCGCTGTTTACGGCGTGTGGGACAGCTATTGTTATATATTCGTTAATCATATATGATCTACGATTAACTAGAGGAGTTTTGATTTAGCTGCTACTTTGTCAATGGTGTCGTTCTCTCTTTATCGTTGTGGGTGTTGTTGCGCTGGCGTTGGACTGTTGGTCTAGTAAACTTATTTTCTCTCAGTTTTGGTCTATACGCGTCTATACACATTTTGTGATGGATGTGCGCGCTCCTTTTGGATGTCGTGCGCATTGACTATAATATGTCTGTGGCAAATTTTTTTCCTCCTGTTCTCATATATATCTGTTTTCATTATGTTCTCGCTCGCTCTTGTCTATGTGCTCGCGCGTACGTGTGCTCTGGTGCTCTAGACGCGCAGTTTGATCGTATTGGGTAGAATCTAGAATTAGCACGCATACACATTGTTTATCTGTTATTATTCTATCATTCCGCGCGGACTTCCCTATCTTGTGGTATTGCCCTCGCGAAGTATTTATCGCGCGAGATGAGGAGAGAAGAGTTATCGCTCTCGAGAAGTGTTTGTGTCTCTTTTCTGGGGGGTGGATATAACGGTGTGAAGGGGCTGGGGGGCTGGGGCATAAGTTGGGGGGGGTCTATTTGTGTTGTTTCGTCTTTTTCGAATAAGGGAATTTGGTCACGATCTGTGGTTGCGCGCTCTCGCTCGGGGCTTGGTTATGCCTCAGATCATTGCGTGTCTCTCTCCTACTCCGTACTCTGTAGAGTATAAGCGCTCGCTGCCGCGCGTGTTACAAATTAATAGAGCTGTTTGCTCGATTTTTTGTTCATGCTCGCTTGCACTCAACGTGTTTGCATTCCTCGGTGTAGTTTTGGTTATCTTCCTCTTCGCGATCGTCTCATAAAAGTCGCATTAGTTGTTGGCTATGTACCTCGGCTTCTCGGTATATTTTAATTATTGTTTCTCTTGTGATATTATGATGTTCTCTGCTGTGTGGTCTCTCTTTTCTATTCTCTCTGATTTACTGACGAGGTTTGCTTCGGTTGTCTTTGTGTGACGATTTACCAGTGAGATTTTGTGTTGGGTGCGCAGTTGCTTCTCATACTTAGATTTCTAGTGTAATTTACGCTCTTTCATGTGTTTGACTCTCGCTTTGGTGTACTACTGCGGCAGGATCGCGCTCTCAATTCTCGTGTTAATATTTGAAAGGTTAGTCTGTAGAAGTGTATTGTTTTTTATGGTATGGGGGTGGAAGAGTTTAGCGAAGAGGATGGTGTTAGCCTTCATGTTTTTTGTGGGCATTGTCTCTCGTAGCAGCAAGTTTCTCTTGTGTTTTCTAGGTATGATTCGTCGCGTAGAACCGCTTTTGATATTTGATCATGGAGTGTTACGAGGCTGTTAGTGTTGGTTTTTATTTCGGCGCGCCTTGTCGTGTTTAGCTGCGGTTCTATGCTCCGCATTTGCATTATTTTTGAGTTTTATGTATATGTCTAGCCTCTTGCTAATGTCCTCTGTATAGAGTCAGTTGATGTATCTGGTTTGTGGAATTTTGAGTGTTTTTAGTTCCTTCGCGATGCAGTTCTCTTCGCGTCGCATCGTGGATGTTGCTTTTGGATACTATCATTGTGTTAGTCGCGGTCGTGTTAAGCTATCCATTTAGGAGATATCACTCCCGCTCTCGAAATGGTGACACGGCGTGTGGTCAGTCTCTATCTTTGACTGATTAGTTTATGGCGCAGTTAGTACTCAGCGGTATGACTGTGTATCTGACGATAGTACTCATTGAATAGGCAGCTAGTTTGCAGAGTGTCGTTCTGTGTATTATTATGGGGTATATTTTGTTGTGAGCACTCGCTTGTGGTAAATTCGCTAAGTCGCTGGCAATTATAATATCTTCTGATGCTAGCGTAAAGGTGTGGTGGTCTAGTTGCTATCGCTCAATTGTTAGTTTTGTGCTTGCTCGGTCTCGGTTGTTATTTTCGTGGTGAACTGGAGAGTGTGGGTCTAGTTACGAACTCTGCATAGTGCAAACTCAGCTTGTTATAGCATGTCAGTGTTGATATACTTAGCAACCGTGTTAGACTTCGTGAATATCCATACTTCGCTGCGGTTGTAGTTTCGATACGTTCATCATTTTGCTCTAAATTTTGATGGGCTGTAGCTCAGTGTGACCATTTTTTTAATGAGCAGCGTGAAATACGCGTCGACCATCTTGATCGTTTCGTGCTATAGCAACGTTGTAAGATTGTTGATGGTGGGACAATTTCTTTAGCTATCTTTAGTCTTGTGGGACACTTTTCGGTTTTACTCAGCGGTCTTGTTGTTGTTCGATTCATACTGATGTATTCGTTGGGTGAGCTAGCTTAATCGCGTCGAGTACATGTGATGAGATCTTATCGGCCTTAACTGTCGCATGAGATAAAGATTAAACAGATTAAGGGTGTGATGTTGTTATAATGATGCATCTTGTAGTATGTTGTGTGTGGCGAAGCAGGACAGTCGTCCTCCGGTTAAGACGCGCTGTGCTCTAGGTGTCTTGTTCTTTTTCTTCCGCTCCATACTCATCTGTTTCATGTGTGGCTTAACTGGAGTATATGTGCTGCATATATGACACGACTCGCTTTGGCTCTCTTCCCGGAGAGAGTACCTCCGAGACACTCGGTATATATTCCGCGACATTAAGATCGCGTATGGAATATGATATAAATCTCTTAAAAAAAATTATAGATAATGAAATTCCTATAGTATATATGAATGCTGACTTAATAATAGTGATGTAGGAGCATCTCATAACTCAAGCTAGTCAGTTATGCTACGTCATAGGGATATCTCAGATAATTTCCTCATTGTGAAGTGACTGTAATGATCGATGATTTTTTGTGAGTTATAATTATGTATGACTGTGGTATAGTCTCTGTCGACCAATAAAGATGTTAGTTTATAATCAGTATATATATAATAATAATAATTTAATGAATTTGTCATCTCACTCGCTGGCCAAATATTAGGAATGATGTATATATAGTCACTCAGATAAGTGGGATGATATAATTTTTGAACCTCATCTCTGAGTTATTATATCTCACGTCGATGATATATATAGATTACTATTTCGAGAGTTCGTGGGTGGGATTTACTTATGAGTAATAATGCTCTGCCTTAAATGCAGTTAGATGTTTTAATGACTTTCAGTTTTAGAGTACTTCTTTTATAATATTTCCTCTCATCTGGTGTAAGTGTTAATTCACTCGATTACGCTGATTGTAGGGCAAAGGTACGCTAGTTAGTGGTAGACAAGTTGATACAGTTAAGTGAGGCCCCATTTGTGATAGATGTACGATAGGCATAGCGTGTTGCGTAGTATACACTTCACGAGTGTTATCTAAAAGCTGGTAGGATGTTGTTAGGTACCCGTTAAAATTTGGTATTGTTCTCTATGCGCTCAATTCACGCAGAGATGTTTGTGCAGAATATATGCGTGTTGCTCGTGGAGTTCATCGTTAGTGAAAATCGATTACACTGGAGTATTCTGTTGTCGCGGATTATCGCGCGGAGTGTATCTCGGAAGGTACGACGCGCGGGTGATCGAAGGAGAGCGCGAGCGCGGTAGAGTGGGTGTGTGCGATTGGCTGCTCGCTGATGTGTGGAGGGAGCTCTGGCGTGGGGTTCGCTCGCTGTTGCGGAGGAGAGGGAGGAAGGGAGGTGGGATGTCGCGCTAGTGTGTGTGCGGGAGGGTGGTGCTGTGGGGAGAGACAACGTCGCGCTCGCTCGCGCGACGCGCGCGCAGATGTCGAGTTCCGACGGATAGGCAGCAACCGCTTGCCGGTTTGAAGACGCCGCCGGGTTTTCCGAGTTTGGCGGGGCCGCCCCGTTGCTCTGACGGCCTCTCGGACGGTTAAATGTTGTAAAGTGTGCTCTTGACTGGGGGTATACGTCCTCTCACCACCTCAGCCGCCCCTGAGGAGGCGAAGTCGTGCCCCCGCTATGTCTCGCAGCGCGCGACGCGGTGTAGTTTGCGACAGCTTACTCGTCCCGTCTTGAAACACGGACCAAGAAGTCTAGAATATGCGCAAGTCAAAGGGCTGTCTAAACCCCAAGGCGAAACGAAAGTGATCCTTTCATAGGGCTGATCCGTTTCGGGGTGCGTGCGTAGGTATTTCTCCAGGTCGCCGGTGTCGCCCTCACGGGTTATTTCGGCGGTGAGTGGGTTTGCCTCTGGTCTCCCCCCGATTAACCACCCTGTATGTGGACGGCGCAAGCCCGGGGCCCGCGCCGCTCCTTCTCGCTGTTAATGCCTAACCGGCTAGCTGCTTCCCCGTTTCCCAAACAATTTATGACAAATTTTTTTTGTCTTGTTCTTCGGGGGACGGGGCACGTAGTGGTCGCGTTTCGCAGGCTTGTTAAGTTGAGTAGCGGGCTCTCCGAGCGCATATTCTGGTACCCGAAAGATGGTGATCTATGCCTGGCCAGGATGAAGCCAGGGGAAACCCTGGTGGAGGTCCGCAGCGATTCTGACGTGCAAATCGATCGTCAGAGCTGCGCATAGGGGCGAAAGACCAATCGAACCATCTAGTAGCTGGTTCCCTCCGAAGTTTCCCTCAGGATAGCTGGTGCTCGTTTCGCGCATTGAGAGTTTCATCCGGTAAAGAGAATGATTAGGGGTCCTTGGGGATGAAATTTCCTCAGCCCATTCTCAAACTCTAAACGGGTGAAGAAAAGGGTTCTTTCTTCATTGAAGCCTCTTTGTCGAATCCGAGTACTTAGTGGGCCATTTTTGGTAAGCAGAACTGGCGCTGTGGGATGAACCAAAAGTCGAGTTAAGGGGCCTAAGTACCGGCTCATGTAGAACCAATGAAAGGCGTTGGTCGCTCAAGACAGCAGGTCGGTGGCCATGGAAGTCGGCATCCGCCAAGGAGTGTGTAACAACTCACCTGCCGAAGCGACTAGCCCTGAAAATGGATGGCGCTAAAGCCGGTCCCCGATACTCGACCGTCGAGGTAGTAACGGCTCTTCCCTTTCTCCTTCACGGGAGGGGGACCGTCCCGGATATGTAGGGATGGATAGGGTCTCGAAGCCTCGACGAGTAGGAGGGCGCGGGGGTGGCGCAGAAGCTCATGGCGTAAGCCGGAGTGGAGCCGCCTCCGGTGCAGATCTTGGTGGTAGTAGCAAGTAATCGGATGGGAACCTCGAAGGCCTGTTGCGGGGAAGGGTTCTCGTCAACTTGCGTTTGTTACGAGGGGTAGTCCGGTGGTCTTTGACCCGCGGGGCTTATGCGGCTTCTGGGTTAGTTTGTGAGGACGCGCGCTACGCTGCGAGGTATACAGTATGAGGTAGCAATGTCCATGTGTGTGATGAGAAGTGTAGTATCACAGGTTTGCGCAGCCTGTGGATGATTGTCGTGTGCGGAGTGAGCAGAGCTGGGAGGAGACAACAGAGTAGTTGGTGCGCGCGGCGCGTGCAGGCGGCGGGAGAGACAGCGAGGTGGTAATGTGTCTGGCCTGGGATTTGTTCGTTTTCGCTCCCTCTTTCTTAGTTTCCTGTCTCTGTTTCTGTTTCGTTTACGGGGCAGGCGGCTCAAGGCAGGCAGACTGGACAACAGTTGGAGTGGCGCGCGGCGTATCTCTGCAGCAGGCAGTTGTATATGACTTGGCTGGATTGTAGTTTCGCGGTGCGGCGTGCGTTGGTGTGTGAGGGTTTCTCTGTTCTGTTCGTTCGATCGGGTGGCAGGCAGTCCAGCAGGCAGGCAGGGAGCGCGAGAGGTGCAGGACGCAGGAGGTGCGGTGGCGGGCGGCGGAGCGCGCGCGGGCGCGATGGCGCGCGAGCGCGGCGGCGCGGGCTGTGCGCAGCTGCAGCACCGCGGACCGCCCACCTACCGCGCGGTGGGGGGGGGGGGGCTCGGTAAATTGCTCGTTGTTCGCTCGCCTCGTTTCTTGTTTCTCTTGTTGAGTTGTGGAGTGTTGTGCTGTTCGATCGGCGTGGCGTAGGCCAGCCAAGGCAGGGAGGCAGGCAGGCAACTTGGAACACAAATCTCAGTGGGTGTGCGGCGGCGACGCAGCTCAGCGCGCGTGGTAAATGGCTGGCTGGATTGGATACGTTTTCGGGAGGGTGGGGTGATCCATCCTTCTTAGTTTCTCTTGTTCTGTTTCTGTTATGTCTGTCGACAAACTTTTTCTCATTGTTGTGAGTGGAAATGAGTAGTGATGCAGATTGTTTACGCGGTGCTGTGGCGATGTGTGGAGAAGAGGGTGGTGTCGCGGGCAATATATCCGGACTAGGCGGCGGAGAAGAGATATTGATATTTCGTCACTTTGGACACGCTCGATGCTCCTGGTAACGGGAGATATTGCCTCAGCCACTGGTGGCGGTCCGGGGAGGAGCTTGCTCTTTTCTTCATAAGGCGCCGCGGGTCCTGGAATCATTTCGATAGGAGAAAGGACTTAGACATACGTGGTCGTCCGAAGAGCGTCGCATTTGTTGCGGCGTCCCGCGTGCCGTTGCCGGTCCTTGAAACTGTGGTGGAGGGTGTGCTCTACTTACGAGTCCAATCTTCGCGCCTGTCC
>JABUQX010021115.1:10000-20545 GCA_015478945.1 Trachelipus rathkii | reverse complement strand
TTTCGGACCTCTTTAATTTCCACTTTACCTGAAGCGACAACTTTACTTCCTCCTAACATCAGCCTCTTCTTCTTGAAACTAAAATCAGGTTTTTTGCAGCCACCGCGACAAAACAAATCTTACATGTTAATCTATCACTTTTCAGGCATTGAGAATGTTGTGTGGCTTATTTGTGGACAATGACGCCCTCTTCTCAATATATTATTATAGACTATATATATATATATAGTTATATTTATATATATATAATATATATATATATATATATATATATATATATTATATATAATTATATATAATGGTTATAAACATTAATATAAATTAAATTCATATACTATATCATCATTACACCTTATATATACGACTAAGCATTATATATATAATAATATTATATATATACAATAATATTATATTATATATATATATATTATATATCATATATATATATATATATATATTAAATATATAAATATATAAATAGTTATATAATATTATAAATATCATAATTATATATATGAGTATATATATATATATATAGTATATTTATATATATTATAGTATATATATATATATAATATAGTTATTATTATATATATATATATATATAATATATATCACTCAATATAATATAATATTATATTATATATATATCATATTATATATAATATATATATATAATATTCTTCAGCTCCCAGAAGTAGATACGGTGTAGTATCCACTAAAGGTATAATATATATATATATATAATACTATATTATATATAATATATATATATTATATATATATATACGGTGTATATATATATATATAGAATATATTATATATATATTATTATATTATATATAATAATAATAGTTATTATATATATAGTATATATATATATATATATTTATATTATATATATATACTACTATATATATTATATGATATATATATTATATATTTTATATATATAAATATATAGTATATTATAGTATAATATTATAATATATATATATAATATATATATATATTATAAGTAATATTATATTATACTTATATATTATATAATATATATATATATATATATATATATATATATTACACATAAGTATATATATATATATATATATATATATTATATATATATATATTATATATATATATTATATTATATATATATATAATATATATATATATATATATAATATATATATATATTAATAATATATATATAATTTATATATATACTATACTATATATATAACCCAAAAATATCGATTAGGACTGGAATAATCGATAATTTAAAAAACCGGGTAAAGGGAATTAAATAAAGCAAACTGTAATTTCATATTTAAATATTATAAAATAAATTTTCCCTGTTCCGAAACTGCATAATTACGCCACGGCAAAAAAGTCGTGTTTGTGACGAATAACATTTTATCGATACTGTTCGAAAAAATTCAGACGGAATTCACGAATCGGAACGGAGACATGAGCTAAATAATATTAATTTGGTGCTCTTTCTATTAACTTAGTAACAAAATTAATTAAATAATTATTATTATTATTATTATTTTAAATAACTACTCGCAAGTCAAATTAGGGACATACATTTTTCGAATTTGGTATATATTATTTATATACTATTATGCATATTATTTATTATTAGATTAATTATTTATTGTTACTTTATATTATTATTATATATTAGATAATAGTATGTAGTAATAAAATTTTTAAAATCTAGTAAGTTCAAAATGTCACTCCAGTACAATTTATTACTATTACAAGTAATTATTTTTATCACAATTAAAACAACTATTATAATTACCATTACCATTATTATTATTATTACTCACCACCTAACGCAAGTACTTAGATTTATTATCCTTTCATTAATTAAAGAACCTTAAAAGACCTAAAAACCAACGAGGGACCCCGATAAATTACCCTAGTGACACAAAATCCCTACAATTGGATCAATAACAAAAAAAAAGAAGAAAAAACGCAAGACAAACAACAAAGTTGGATCGATAACAACCCTTTCGACCAATGCTCTGAATCATCAAATTAGGATTCGTTATAATATACATCAAAAGAATTTGGATTTTATTTACTATTCGTATTAATTTATAACGTACATTGCTTATAAAGATTTATAATTTAAGATAATTAATTTTTCTAATTGGGGTTAGTATAACACGAAAATTATTATTATTATTATTATTATTATTATTATTATTATTATTATTATTATTATTATTATTAATAATAATTAGTATTAATAATATTAGTATTAATATTAGTATTAATAATATTAGTATTAATATTAGTATTAATAATAATAATAATAATAATAATAATAATAATAATAATAATAATAATAATAATAATAATAATAATAATAATAATAATAATAATAGTTCCTATTTTCCTTTTTTTGCTCGGTGACTAAAACAAAGCAAATTAAGGAAAAATATATATGCAATAATTAATTTAAAGCTTCACAACTAATGCAATAAAATTTAAACTATTATTATTATTATTATTATTATCTATATTAGAGGTGGAACGAATACGAATTTTTTATATTCGCGAATTCGAACACGAATATTTTTTATATTCGCAAATACGAAGACGAATATTATCAAATCCATTTTTCTTATTCTATCTTCAACATAAATAATGGATGTCTTTAAGTTAACTATCCTATATTGCACCATCTTCTTATACGTGTGAAAATGGAAGGTCGTCTAATACGATCATCTCGGCTATTTTTGGTATAGTTTTTTTTGTCGTTGGCATTCCATATTTTGTTTTTTTCGAAGCACTTTCGAAAGTTGCTTGCTTTTCTTTTATAAGAGGCGTTGGTGGTGCTTTCCGCTGTAGATTTCCTTTTTTAATTCTTCTTTTCAAACATTCGTTTGAACTCTTCAATATGTTTGATTTTTAGATGGTTTCTGAGACTTTATATAACTTCCCCTTTTCGGGAATAATTATGCTACAAAGTTTGCACTTAGCCTTTTCATCGAATATGACATCGAAATAATATCAGACCAAACTAGATGTATTTGCCATTATAATAATTATTCTAGTTTGCATAGCGCGCAACACAATTTCACCGATAGGCACTACAAATGTGGCAATGATTTTTTGCGATAATATAAAATATTCGTTTCATATTCGGATAAAATTTTCTTACACGAATAATAAAAATATGCGAATATTCTCGAATACGAATATTCGGTCAATCTCTAATCTATTAGATATTTTTTTTGACAGTCTGATTTTTTTCTGACAAGTAACAAATCAAATATGGGGAGCCTGCTCACCATATAGGCAAGCCTGAAAAAACTGCGTTGCTGGTGGAGAGTGGCGACATTGCTCGTTTATTATTTATTATTATTATTATGATTATGATTATTATGATTATTATGATTTGATTATTATTATGATTATTATGATTTTATGATTATATTATTATTATTATTATTATTATTTATTATTATTAATATTATTATTCATTATATTTTCATTATTATTCTCTTCGACAGGAGCCGAATATTCGCCATATCAATATTCGCACAGAAAATTACATTCGTCAAATATTTAAAAATTCTCCTCCTTCACATTCACAAATATTAAGAATGAATTATTTGCATTCGCAAATGGACATATGCGGATGCGAATATAAAACGGTTCGATGGAGCTCTTGAAAATCTAAAAACTTTTGTGATAAGCTACCAAAGTGAGTTGATAATTCAGTCTGGAGGTTGTAAGTAATTTCAAGTCACACCAAAGTTCTAACAATATGGGATAAGACTTGTACGTGTGAGTATATAAACTCGACTCACCTGTTCAAACATATTGAACAATGAATGACACCCTCATCCAGTATAGTTTGGGATTTGATAATGAATTCAATGACATCGCAAAGTGAGCACTTTGCATCGTAATTATTATAGGAAAGAGAGAGCGACATCTTGATTTAAGAAATCTATCTACGCAGCAAAAACAAAGAAGAGATATTTGGAAAAGAAAAGAAGATAGAAGAATGAAATCCCCAAACGAAGCAGATTACTCCTGGAGCACTTGCATAGAAATACAAGATATTGAAACGCTCAAAAAAAAAAAAAAAACAAAGGATGGATAGTAAATTTGCATTAACGATAGTAAGAGACAATCTTCCACTTTCTACAATTGAATATCTTGTGGCTCACCTCGGCCAAGGGATGAACCCCACATTGACGAGATACCATAGTGAGGGTCCATCGCGGTCCCGTAAAGCTCTTAGGGTGGATTTTCTGACTGCGACGAGTTCTCACTAAAAGGTATAAAGGGGGAGGTGAGGCTAGGCTTTCTTTTCGACTTCCATCATATTCTTCTACTACTTTCCTTTTCCAGTTTTTTTATATTATAATATATATATAATAATATTATATATATATTATATATATAATATATATATATATTATAGTATATATATATATTATACTATATATGATATATATTCTTATATATTAGTAATATATTAGAATGGGGAGAGCATGGTGGGTGATGATGATGATCTCATTATTAATTTTATTATTTATTATTATTATAATTGATTATTATAATATTATATTATCATTATCATGTATCATTGATCATATCATTATGCATTATATTATTATTATTACAACTATTTATTTATTAATATTATAATTATTAATTATTATTATATATTATATTATTCTTATTATTATTATTTTATTAATTCTCAACATATGTGATCGCAATACGGATACCCTGAGCTATTGCATAAAATTACGCTTACAAATAAAAGTATTAGCATCAAAACACATGACAATTCCCAAACCGTTCTTGATGAACCTTGAAGTCCTTCACGTGAGCGTCAATCATAAAATATATCATTGGACACAATACTTTATTAACGCAAAGCAAATTAAACCAAAATGTGAATCGCTAAACGCTAATAATGAGTCAAAACACTCAACAATTAAAAATTAATATATATATACTATATATATATATATATATATAATATAATATATATACAATATATTATATATAAACGCATACTACTTACTATTATAAATATACTATTATACTATAAATATACCTTATACGTAATATATATTATATATATTATATATATATATATATATATAATAATTAAATTTGTATTGGTAATTTTTATTTATATCGATCAAGGACAAACGTTTGCGTTTTTAGAGAATAAAAAAAATTAGAACGAAAAGGAAAGAAAATTGATAATATCTTTAAGAATTGATATTCAAGTTTTTTCCAAATAAGTAATATTACCTAAATAATAATAATAATAATAATAATAATAATAATAATAATAATAATAATAATAATAATAATAATAATAATAATAATAATAATAAATAATAATAATAATAATATAACAATATAATAATAAGACCGCGAAAAAAAATATAGCAATCAATGAAGATAATAAAAACTACCATAATAAAAATACAATATAAAATAATAATAATAATAATAATAATAATAATAATAATAATAATAATAATAATAATAATAATAATAATAATAATAATAATAATAAATAATAATAATAATACTAAAATAAAAATGTAAAATTCCTTGCAAAAGGTAAGTTTTAAACCCTAAGGCCTTTGAAAAAGAAACTAGTTTTCTAAGCAAATAAATAAAGGAGTGTCCTTCGCCTTCTGACGAGAGAGTACTCGAGCACCCGTGCAGCACAAAAGTCATAAATGGTCACACATTCAGTTAATACAATATGCAAATTAATCCATTTTAGAATTTGGGAAAAATACAAAATAACGATAGAAGCATCCAAATATTGGGAACAACCCAACGCATAGAAGAGAGAGAGACGCGAGGCGCGCGTAATACATACGACTATAGCCATTCCCACAGATGTACCTATAACACATAACAGACCGGATATTGTAGTGAAAGATAAAAGAGAAAGAAAGGCATACATTATAGAGATAGGAATACCATGGGACGGCAGAGTATCAGCATATGAAAGGGAAAAGGAAATTAAGTACCAAACTCTGAAATACTCATTACAAGGAATGTGGAATGACATTGATAGAGCAGAGGTTATCCCTGTGGTAATTGGAAGCATGGGAGTAATTAAAAAAAGCTTACAGCAGTACATAGATAGACTGCCGGTGGAAGTGACTACTTTAGAAATGAGTTCAATTATAATTAGACAGAGCGCCCAGATATTGAGAAATGGTCTCGGATGTTAAGAAACCTAACCGGGAAACCCTAGCGCTTAGGACCGAGGTTCGGGCCCGCGCATTAAGTGGTAACCCTTAAGAAAGGTGAAATTAAAAAAAAGAAGAAAAAAAAAAAGATAAACAATAATTTATCCTAAAAGCCATCTAAACTAAAAACCAGATTTTCCGGAACAATTCCCCAAATTTGGGATTTTTTCCCCCCAACTTTTATTAAACTAGTTACCTAACCTCAACGTTCAATATTTTATTAGTTTCAAGTATATTAAATATAATTTATCATATATGTGTACAATATGTTCACTACCAGAAGTCTCGCAGTTACACTTTCAACAACTACTACTAGATCTAATAACAATAACATAATATAATAACAATAACATAATATATTATATATATATATATTATATATATATATATATATATATATATATATACTATTATATATAAATATTATATAAATATATATTATATATATAAATATATATATATATATATTATTATAATATATATTAAATGTAATATTAATAATAATAATAATAAATAATAATAATAATAATAATATAATAAAATAAATAATAAAAATAATATAAATAAATTAATAATATTGACAATGACAATGATAAGTCTGAGCATGCTCTTAATTGATAATTTTGAACTATTATAGAGTTAATAATTAAGGTTTTTCAACATTTCTAAAATTCGTAATTCAGCAATAGATAAATATCCCATTTCACCTTTCAAAAACAAATAAGGGCAAAATAATTCCGTTGTATAGAATATTGACAAATTATATATACTCGTATATAAATATATATTTATATATAATATATATATATATAATATGACTAATATATATATATAATATATTATATATATATATATATATATATATATTATAACATATATATATAATTAATAATCTATATATATATATACTATTATATATATATAGTATATATATAATCATCAATATTATGTTATATGATACCTTATATATATATAATATTATAATATATATATAACTATATAGTAAATATTATATCTATATATAAACTTGTAGTGATATATATATATTTACCTTATATATATAATATATATAATATTAATATAATACTATACTACTATATATATATATATATATATAAGCTATATATTATATATATATAATATATTATATATATATATATATATATATTTTATATATACTATATATTATAATATATATGATATATATATATACTATATATATATATATATAATTATATATATATTATATATATAAACTATATAATATAATATAATATAATGATATATATATAAATATATATATTATTGAAAATTGTTTTGCCCTATACCCTTCGTTTTCTTTTAATTTTTATGCCCAAAATTTGTATTTTTAAGTAACATTTAAATATCACAACATACCAGTTTTAGCGGTTCTTGTCGCATCTGTTCTATTTTTTCTTTTTTTGGTATTTCTAATATTCCTTTGCCTTGTAGCCTTGTTTATTTCTAATACAGTGATGTGTGTCGTTAATTTATCTGTCTCAGTCTGTTTTATATGTCTATTCAAATGTTTCTTCAAGTGTCATGGTATGTCCGTTTATAAATCGGTTGTCTTGTAATGATCCTGTTCACTTGTGTTTTACGTTGTATGTCACATAAATATATACAAATATTGTTAATAATAAAGATTCTGATCTAACCAAAGTGCATATTTTTCTGCTTCCATGTGTGTGTTGCTCCTTGCTCTGTGCGGCGCGTGCTTGTCTAATATATTTGTGGATTCCTTGTTTTATTTGTGTGGAACTGTTCTGCTTCGTATGCTCTCTGTTCTTGATTCAATTGAAGGCATAAAATTACATAAATTACCTCTATTGTTAAATAATGAATTGGTAAGACAAAAAAAAATGGTCTGTTAAGAATGCGGCGTATGACCTTTTAATAAATGTTCCATACACAATGCTCGAAATGTCAAGTGCGAAAAAAATGTTGCTCCTAAAGTTAATAAAATATAATAATAATAATAATAAAATAATAATAATAATAAATAATAATAATAAAATAATAATAATAATATAATAATAATAATAATAATAAATAATAAAATAATTAATGTAATAATAATAATAATAATAATTAATAATAATAATAATTAATAATAATAATAATAATAATTAATAATAATAATAATAAAATTATTGAGATATAATAATAATAATTAATAATAATAATAATAAAATACTTGAATAATAATAATATAATGATTTTGTTGCTTTCAAAGCCTACTCAAATGTATTTCGTCCTACAGAAGAAAATTTTCTTAGTCATTATCTTGGAATAAAATAAAACTATGATTTTAATAACATGACCAAGCTTTCGTCCGTAACAACTTCGCGATATTTTCAAAGAAATCCACTTTCTTTCTCTATAAACTTAACCAATTTTGATTTCAATATAAATATTATTAAACTAATAACAAAAATAAATAACAAAATTAATATTTTAAAAGGTTAGAAAAGTTAAACCCTACGTTGGACTTTTGTGTATTTAAAAATGTTTAAAAAAATTGGACATTTCATTATATTTTATGTTAATACTTGGTTATGTTTCCTTAAGAGCAATTATTCCCCAGGCGCAAATCATAAAAATCTTTCTTTCTTGTTATGATTGAAGAAGACCTCTTTTATGCTGTATCGGGATTTTGTGGGGTTCTTCCCTTAATATGTTGAAATAGTTTACTCGGCTTAACTTACTTATTGCTGCGACATCTCAGTTGAGGGTATTCGGTTGTGTATCCAATTATAAGCGGCGTTACATCCACTTTCAGAAAATTGAAATCGGTACACAACGTTACTACTCTCACCATCCGAAAGCCGCTTCACGAGTAGAGAAGCACGAGCTCAGTTTCAAAGGCTTATAGTACGATCTTAATATAAGCCCTTCCCGTTCTTCTTGCTTAATATGTTCTTTCAAAATAATTTTAATTTGTTTTCTTCAGCTGGGCGCGCCGTATAATTTTTTTTGAGTGCACCTGCGCCTATGCCGCCGGACCTTGTGCGCCTAGCGCCTATAACTTTTTGTCCACATCAGCGACTATGCGCCGGGCGACTTTTTCGCCGCCGCGTGGCCTGTTTTGCTAAATTATTTTGCCAAAGTAAACTTAGTCCGAATGAATTAAAAAGAATGCTTTAATAAGGGAAGAACAGCCCATTATTAATTTTGGGTAATTTTAAACCACCCTAAACTATATTTCTAACCAAACCGTCCTCTTCGTGTCGTGCGCGAGTGGCGTGTGTGTCGCATGTTTTTTCCCCCAGGACGGTCAGCACGAGCGGCCTGAACGAAAGGTTTGAAAATTTTCAGAAGCCATAGTTGCCAAGTTTATGTTGTAGGTAAAACAACTACTGAACTAGTATATATATATATATATATATATATAATAATAATATATATATATATATATATATAAGATATTATATTATATATATATATATATCTATATTATATATATATATTATATATATATATATATATATTATTACTACTATATATATATATATATATAGTCTAAATATACTACAACACACATAATAATATATATATATATATAGTAATATATATATTAATATATATATATATACTTATATATATATATATATAATATATTATTATATATATATATATATATATATATATATATAAATATATACACACATTATATAGTATATATATATATATAATATATATACTATATATAAAATATATATATAGTATTATATATATATTATATATAATACTATAATATAATATATAATTATATATATATTATATATATATAAAAGTTTACACTTGGTTTTAGGATGATACAAGTTTGCACGCTTCTAAGTTTCAACTTTAAGGGGTAAAACAATGCTTTGCTCCCGTTCATAGGCGCGCGAGAATTGGCTGTGCGCCTTTGCTTAGTCCGCCTTTTAAAAATTGTTGCGCCTCATGACCTACAAATTGATTAGGGGCGCACAAATCCGTGACGCAAACGCCAGCTCTGGTTTTCTTCCTTTTTTTTCTGGACTAATTTTTCAGTTTATATAATTATACTAAGAGCTTATCTTTTTCATTTTCTTTGATAGTATTGGCGAATAAATTATTTAAAGTGTTCTTTGTAGTTTTCTCTATAACTATACTGGGGGAAGTTATTGTTTATAGATCTTTGTTATTCTTTAATTTCTAAATTCAAAAAAGGTCCAATCAGGACGATAGTCTTAACCGCTCTGGAACTAAAGTCTTTTATTGTAAGCAA
>JABUQX010021114.1:32500-35000 GCA_015478945.1 Trachelipus rathkii | reverse complement strand
CTGTCAAATGGTTCCCAACAATTCCGTCCCTACATTCAATTGAAACTGTGTTGATGGTGGGCTTTCAAACTATTGCATGTGTTCTCATCAGCCCATATGTGATTGTTGTGGAAGTTCGATATGGCGTCTCTGGAAAATTTTTGCCTTATCGGTGAGCAATATTTCTACTAAATGGTAAGGATTGTCTGCAATTTCTGTTGCATCCATCGACACAAAGCTACTCTTGCAGGAAATCGTTGGTACAAGTGCCTGCACTCGTTGGATGTGATAAGGGTACAGAAGTTGATTTTTCAATACCCTGAAAACTGTCGAATGGCTTACATGTAGTGTTGCAGCAATCTTTCTGGTACTTGTTGTAGGATTGTCCTTCAAGTTCTTGGAAATAACCTGTTTGTTCTTTATGTTGTTGGTGATCACGTGCGAGGTCGCCCGTTTCATTAGTAAGTTTTTAATACTTCCTGTTTCTCTTAAGACGCTGATTGGGAGACGTGCAAAACATAGTATGATGCGGGATGACACGATTAGGGTACATTTCTTCATAGAGACGCATAACTGCTAATGAATTACCTTTCGTACGACCGTCAACAAAATGCATATCGCAAATTTCACTTTTTGTGTAATTCATTTAGAAAATATGAGCAACACTTGAACACAGAACTTGACGCGACACGGACTAGTATATGTATAAATGAAGCGAGATACGGAACTAATAAATAACTAGGTAACCTTTCCTACGGTATATTTGTGCTTATTATTAAAGGTTGATATGTGGCACGGGATGGGCAAAGGAATATATTAGATATGTTCCAAATAAGTTTCATCACCTTGTATCTTGGAAACGAGGCGTTTTCGGTGAAATGTTTAGTGTCACATATTATCTTATATTTATGCAAGGAATATCATACTGAATTTTTCCGCAATATTAACGATACACCCTGTATGTATATATATATATATATATATATATATATATTATAATATATAATATATATATATATATAATATATATATATATATATATATATATATATATAACACAACATTCGTAGGCCGTAGGCCGTAGCCCCGACGTTAGTACTTAGTAAGTTATGGGTATTAAAGAAGTAAGTTTAAAGGAATCGTATACGACGAGTTTTCTTCGTCGCATGCAAGTAGTCTACTGTTTTTTCTAGAAAATCCTTAGTTGGAATCTCGGACCCCTCGATGCCTATCATCATACAATGCATTATGGTTTCTGGCAGCATTCTATTTCTTGTCTTACTTAGTATTCGGTTCATAGTACTGAACGATCTTTCTACCGAGGCTGTCGTTACAGGAATGACAAGAAGGATTTCACAGAGATTTTGTAACTCGCAATATCCCACGCCGCTTCCAATATTTTCGACAATGGACTTTCATCTGCTTTAAATATTTCTCTTTCGAGCATGGAATTGATATAAAAATTGAAAGATTTCAGGTCAGCTAGTACACCGTCAGCATTAAGCATCGGAAATCAATCACAAAATTTTCTAACTTCAATATCCGGTAAATTTGTTAATGACTGAAACGTCTCAATGTGACTAGCAAATATCATTATAACAATTGATTTGTCGTTGAACCTTGCTTCAATTTCTTCGATTACACTATTCCAGTATATCTTCATCCCTTTAAATGCATTTTTCTTATCTTCATCAGCAATCAGGTGCACTTCAGATGCAATCCTCCATTATTTCACACCGATCATTTTTTTGTAAGTCACTATTGACGTCCCCACACTGATTTGCAATATTTTGCAGGTGCAATTTTGTTCCAGTAATTAGGGGGATGACTTTGGTCAAACTAAAGTTTTTCTTTTGCAAAGCATTGCTATAGACTACCAAGAGAGTGACGTAAAAAGTAGAGTCTATTTCAGGTTATCACAAGTTAACATTTACTCGTCACTTCAAATGAGCAATTCTCTCATTATCTGAATGACATTATCTCCTCGGCAGCAAAGAATGCCCCCAACTGCCTGCACAGTGACTAATGCAGGGTCATGTCCCTTCTTTGTGGATATGCTCACAAGCCATCAAGATTGACTTTAAGCTCCTGAAGACAACATTCACTATCTTATAATGAGATAACCATCTCACTTCAATGCATTCTGGAATCTTGAGGAATGGATCATTGATTAATGATTGAATATCACGCAAAATATTTTCTTTTTTTGGGGACTTGCTAAACAGTTTGTAAATGTCTTTCAAAACATAAAAAAGCCTTTTGACCTTTTTATTTTTACTCCTCCAAGAGGCTGCTGCTAGGGACAATATATGTGATCTACATTGTATATAGAGAACTTCTTTGTTTGCCTTTTCTGAAAGCTTTTTTTTTACACCTCTAACTTTTCCAGCCATATTAGACGCACCATCAAGTCCAAAAGCAATAATGTTGTCATAATTTAAATAAAAAACAGTTAGCTCCTTGTCAATAGCATTTTCAATAGTTTCTGCTTTTCCATTGGGTATTTTAACAATTGACAAAA
>JABUQX010021114.1:12500-20000 GCA_015478945.1 Trachelipus rathkii | reverse complement strand
ATCCTGTTGATATCTTAATCAAAAAAACTGTGTTTTCTAAATATATATATATTATAATATATATATACTATATATATATATTAATATATATATATATATATATATAATAATAGATAATATAATATATATATAATATATAATATTATATATATTATATATATATATATATATAATATATATATATATATATCAGGGCGTAGCCAGGGGGGGGGGCTGAGGGGCTGCAGACCCCCCGAAATATCATAGTGCAATTTTTAAATATATTAATATATATATATAATATTATATATAATAAAAAATAAAAATAAATAAATATATATATATAACATATATATATATATAATTATATTATAATATAATAATATAAATATAATTATAAGATAATACTGAAGTCTTATTTCAGAAAAAAATCGAAAGCATAGACAAACAATTGGACACTCAAAATAAGAAAAATATGAAGGAAAATAGAGAAAAATAATACCAGTTATTGAACACTAGTAGTTTAGTGCCAAGCAAGGTCTATGCATTAAGGCGGCCTCAAGTGACTCTGGGACGTATTTGAATTATCAACTCCAGCTGAAAATCACGGAGATTTGAGAAAGCCTTTCTAGGTTTCAAGCAAATGGAGTGGCCCGCGGTTGTGAAGAACCACTTACTTCTATTGTCCAAAAATTCAATGTATACGAGTCCATGATACAGAATGAAATCATACAGTCGTTTAGTCAGCTTATACAAAGGAAAAAAGTGGTGGAAGAGGTTAATGAAAACAAATTTTTTTCAGCATTAGCTTATGAAACAACGGGACATATTCCCAAACAGAATCAGTTTTCACTTTGTGTAATGTACGCGATTGGTGGTGATGGAGTTGATACTCCTTTTACTTTAAGAGAGGATTTTACATTTGTTCCGTTTTATATCTCAGGGAAAGATTGGGAAATGTAATTTGGAGAGACTCGGCTATCTTGGTTTAAAAACTCGAAAATTTAAGAGGCCAAGATATGATGGAGCCTCTTCCCTGAGAGGCGAATTCCGAAGTGCAATCTGTTATCGAAATGAGTATCCTGAAAGCTCTATACACCACATGCCGATAGCACATTGTTTAAATCTTGTCTCTCAGACTCTTCTAAAATTCAGGCAGTTCGAAAACGTCTTAGGATTTATCTCTGAAATATGCCCTTTTTTTTCGATCGAGTCTGAAGCGCACAAAAACTTCTAGAAGATAAAATATAAAAGTTTTCTATAACCAAAATACAAAGAGGATCAAAAGAGACATGTGCCGAGGACCAGATGGTGTGATACGGCATTGAACCGTTTTCCTTTTAAGAGACTTTTGATCCAAACTTGCGTCATTGGAAGAATAAAAGATTGGCCTGGTGGAATTATCACGGAAAGCTACTTCGTTGTTAAAATTCAATCAGTAATTTGTATTTTATAATCAACCATTATACTTTCTTAAGAAAATTCTTGGAAAATAACCTTTACCCAAAAAACCTTTTCAAACAGTTACGGCGTGTCTCATTGGACATTGTCAGTGTGCAATCAACGTAGTGAAGGACATATTCAACTTCTCGAAATAAGATAGGACAAAATGCAGACACAGAGTTTAAAAACCATATTCACACAAGCTAAAAATGTATGCGACAGCTTAGGTATTGAAATAACAATTCCAAAAACTACGAAGTTTCCAGAAACATCGTTGTAATGTGCCTACCATCAGATCCTGAATCATATTACCGCATCTCAGTTATTCCCGTTATCTGATGATTTCTGATTTTTCGTTGACTGACTCGATTTCTCTCGCAGAAAACACTATATATTTTATCCAGAAAGTCAATGACCTGTATAAGCATATTGAAAAAAAGCATCCTCTTTTATAAAGACGACCTTCCGGAACCCTCACGAGGGTACACTAAAAGGAGAGTGGTCTCTCTGGCCGCGTAAATGGCTGCTAGAAAATATGAAAAACCAAGAAAACTTGCGATCGTGCTCTGGCTAAGTGTGACAAGAGGAGGTTTTCTAACATTGCTACTCTCCTGAAGTAATCCTTAGCAGTATTGCTGTTATCCACCGCAACAGTTTAGAAAGAATCCTTTTCGACATTAAGGCGTCTGAAAACGTATTTAGGGCTAGATCCAATATTTGGGATTTTGGGACCCCATTTTAGCCCCACCTAAAAATGGACATTAAAATTTTTAATTTTCAGTGCAATTTTGATGGGGGAAAGAAAGCAAACCGCAAGTTTACTATTAAAATGCTATGCGGGTTTGCTATTTTCTGTGTGCTCGTTTCATCTTTTTAAAACCTAATTTTTATTGGACATTTTTCGTAGTCACACTCAACAATTTTTTTTCACAAATAACTTCAAACTGGAAATTATAAGCATATAGATGGGTCATAATTACGCACAAAAATGTACAGAGAATTTTTTTTAATTTTTTAAAAATTGTGCTCAGCAATGTCGAAAATTTCAAAATCACTTTTTTGTTTTTTTCAATGCCGAGCACAATTTTCGCCAAAAAATCAAAAACTTTCTATGTGCATTTTTGCCGTAATAGAGACCCGATCTATTGTATATTTCAAGTTTGAAGTAATTCCGAAAAAAATTGCAGAAGTTGATACGAAAAAAATGTCAAAAGGTAGGTTTGCGAAAAAATGGGAAAACGCCGAAACAACTGACTTACAGACACTGATAAACACCCGAATATAGACGTTTAAGAGGTCAAAAAAAAGCTGCCGTCTTGCTTTTATTTTTCCTATAAAATTGTCTGTAAATTAGAATTCTTATGTCACATTTTGGGGGTTAAAATGATGGTACTCAAAATGCCAAATATTAATCTAGCCACTTTAGGGAATAAGTGTTTGGAGAGATAGATCGCATTACAAGTCTTGCTTTTCTGTCAATGCATTCGAGAATCATAGCACAGAAGTCAGCAAATGAAAATATTTTTAAATCCCTCCTAAAGTCAAGGAAACTGAAATTTACCTTATAAAACGATGGTAAGTTCTATATAAAATTATTAATAAATATATATATATATATATATATATATATTATATATAAATATATTATATATATATATATATATATATATATAATAATATATATATAATATTAAATTTAACTTCATTTGAAATGTAACCACTTGAGAAAGTCGCAGCCCCCCCCGAAAAAAATCTGGCATACGGGCCCCCTGATATATAATATATTCTATATATATATTATATATATATATATTAATAATATATATTATATATATATAATATATAATAAATAATATATATATATAATTATAATATATAGATATATAAGAGGTGAAGGACAGAATTTTAAAATAAGGAGGCTAAGCTTTGAGTGATATATACAAGAGGTGGGCCATCGTTACTCAAAAAAAGGTATTCCGTTAGCGTTACATCCGTTACTGGAAAAAGTAGTTCCGTTTATCCATTATTCCGTTTCTTTGAAAGGAAAAAGTAACGAAAAGGCCGTACCTCCGTTACTTTGATAGGTTTTTTAACTATGACATCAAATTTACGGCTATCTTAGGTAATAATTGGTTTGTGTATATTAAATTTTCAACATTATCATTATATAAAAAAACATGACGCCTCAGTAGGAACCGTAGCCCAGTCAAGGACTTAGCCCGTTGAATCCACCAACGATTTAATTGCACTAGCCACCTTCCTGCCATTCACAACTTTCTACTACATTCTGCATCATCCGTTCCCTTTCATTCAATATATATATACTTAAATATTTAAACTCAGAACCCTATCACTTGCTCACCATCTAACATAATTTAAAACCGAGGACTGTCATCACTCACAACCATAACCTTTTCCTTATCTGTGTTTACCTTCAAACATCTCCTTTTACACATCCTGCGAATCTCTCTATCAATCCTCTCAAACTCTCTCTGATTCCGCCACACCAAACCAAATCATCCGCTATAATAGGTAGGGCACCCCTCCACTCTCTTCCAATTCTCCATCATTTCTAAACACATCCCCTTGCCATCCCCACGTTCTAATTCTTTCATAATCCATCCACATACAAATGAGGTAATAACCAAGAATAAACAAGCACATTTCGCCTCACTTCCGCTGTTAATATTAAAACAAACACTTTCAACCCATTTATTCTTACACTCACTTCACTATGGTCATTAACATACTTTTGATCTCATCAGAAGCTTACACTCCAAACACCAAGTATTTCCAGTAACACCTGCCAGAGAGCTTCCCTATTTAATCATATCATACGCCTGTTTACAAAATCCATAAACCTTAAATACAATTTATTTATTCTTCTCTCTCATTTTCTCCAATCATTGTTCAATGTAAAAGGTTTGACCCACACACCTCTACCACTCTAAACGCATCCTTGTTCTTCCACAATCAGTCCTTCAGTCACTCGACGCATCTTTTGACCAAAAATTTACATATATATCTCCTACTACACTTAAAAAATTAATCCCCATATATTCCTACACTACCTTATCTCTTTTTACTCTTAAATAAGCGGTACTATAACTGTTTTTCTTTTAGTCCTCGGACTATACCCTCTCACTTTGTTACACAACTTCCAGATCCATCAATCACCAATCTCACCTCCGTTCTTGATCATTCACCGGTAATTCCATCGTATACCAGCAGTACCATTCTTCAACTTTCACGCTCTACCCATTACCTCCTCCTTAATAATGACCTCATCCCCAAAATACCTATTTCCTTCTTGCACCAGCAAACCCACACACATTCACTATCACCTCTTCATTACTGCCAATGTTATGCAGATTTCTGAAGTGTTCCCACCACTCTCTAGTCACACTCATTTCATCAGTACAAAAGCACCATCCCCTGTCATTATTCATTAAAAAAAAAAAACTTTATTCTTATATATATATATATATATATATATATAATATTATATATATATATATATATATATATATATAGTATATGACTCACGTATTATATATATATATATATATAATATAATATATATAATAATATATTAATATATATATAACTATATAATATATATATATATATATATATATATAATATATATATATATACTATATATATATTATATATATATACTATAATATATATACTATATATATATAATATATATATATATATATATATATATTACAGTTAATAAATTAACAAATTTGTTATTCATAGATATGCTTGAAAAAGTTGGGTTAGCTTACGTTTTATGGTCAATGTTAGTTACTTTACCATTGATAAGCAAAGAATTGTTAATGAAAGCAGTTTATTCGTAAGTTAGGTATGTTAGGTTAAATATTTCTTTAGTTACAATTAGCATTTATTAGTTTGTTAGTGCGATAGTTAGGTTAGGATATAATTTTTGGTTAATTTTGTTAAATATTAATATGCCATGTTAAAGATTAGCATTGTTTTGTTGGGAAATTGGAGTTACATTGAGTTTTGGTAGGCAGCGTTAGTACTTTACATTGATAATAGGAACTTTGTTAATGTAACAGTTTATTCGTGTAAGTATTAAGGTTTTGTTGTTTTACATCATGTTCTTAGTTCAGGGTTATGTTGTGTTAGCTTTATTGGTTAAATTGTTAACTTTGTTAATGATAGCATTTTATTCGTAAGCTGGGTGTGTTAAGTATGTTATCTCTTAGTTAGCTTTACGTGTGGGATAAAACTTTGTTGTTGCGAATATTCGTTAGGGGCAGTATGGCAAAGTTAGGTAAGGTTAGATAAATGTTTGTTAAAAAATTACTATGTTCATGCGTAAAAATTACCATTGAGTAGTTAAAGCACATGCTTGATAACAAAGTTGAATAGGTTACGTTGAAGGTAATGTTAGTTACTTTACCGCTAATAATCAGTGTGCATTGTTAGTGTTAAGTAATTTCTTACGTAAGGTTTAAGTAGTTTGTATGTTTTTACATACATTTCTTAGTTCAGGTTGATGATCATGCAGATTTATTGATGTGAAAAATTATATAGATAGCATTTATTCGGTTGAGGAATTATAATAGTAGAGTAAGTTATGATAAATTTTGTTAAATAGTACTATGTTAATGTGAATTAACATTGATATGTGAGATATGCTTTAAAAAGGTGAATTAGGCTAACCGTTTTGTGTTTTAAAGTTAGTTACTTTATGATATTAATCAGTGTTCATTGTTAATATTAGCATGATTTTAATTTTGCGTAAAGTATGGCAGGTTTGTTGAACTGTTATATTATATTTCTTAGTTAGGTTATGATATGTTAGCTTTACTGGTTAAAACTTGGTTATGCTAGCATGTTATTTCGTTGGAGTATGATATGTTAAGGTATAGATTAATGAAAATTTTTTACTAAATTAATATTACATTTGTTATGTTAAAATTAGCAGTTGATTGTAGATCTGTCTTGGACAAAGTGTTAAATCATGTTACGTTTTGTAGGGTATATTAGTTGACTTTTACTGTCTGTTAAATATGGAACTTTGTTTATTGTATCAGGCATTCATTCGTAAGGTTGGTTAGGTTTTGTTGGTATGTTACTATTATATTCTTAGTTTCAAGTTATGCTATGTTAGCTTAATTGATATGTTGAAAACTTTGTTACGTTATCATGTATTCGTTGAACGTATGATAATTAGAAGCCTAAGATAGAATGATTTTGTAAAATATTACTAATTAATGTAAATTAACATGATATGTTAAAGATATGTTTGAAAAAATGAGAATAGGTTACGCTTTGTCTGCAATGTTGTATACTTTACTGTTTGTTAAGTGATTGGAACTTTGTAATGTTATCAGTTTAACCGTGTCGTAAGTAGTTAGGTGTCTTGACATTATATTGCTTGGTTCAGTTTATGCTATGTCTACTTTTTTATGTGAAACTTTGTTTTACAGTTAGCACTAATCGTTTTGGTCAGTATTTAAAGAATATTTTTATTTATTATTTTATGCAAACTGATCCTTAAAATAAGTCTTGAATCAAAGATCAATAGATCATGGAAGGGAGAGGCTGGCGTTTTGATTTAACTGATTTACTGCTTTAGGATATGTAAAATGCAACTTTTTTAAGTTATAAACATAAAAAAGAATAACATTTTTTAGTAAAAATATATATTTTTAAATAAAATAAAAATAAATAAAAGCTTTGTTTTGTTTATCCAAAATGACACTTGAAATATGACTTGAATCAATAGATCAATAGATCAATAGATCAATAGATCAATATATCACGGATGGGCAGGAGGGAAGGTGGGTGGTTTGATATACTATGAACTGCTTATAGAAGGTCTGTAAAAATGCTAGTTTTACGCTATAAACAAGGAAAGAATAAATTTTTAGACTTAAAACAAAATGCTTTTAAACAAATAAAACAAAAGTAAATAAAAATTGAAAAAATAAATATATATTTTTTTAAAAATAAATAAATAAATTTAAAATAATTAATTTTTGAAAACAAGACCATTGAGTCAACCTAATCTCCGTGCTCTTCCTCTAGTCCTAT
>JABUQX010021114.1:0-7500 GCA_015478945.1 Trachelipus rathkii | reverse complement strand
AAGAGAGAAAAAACAATTTAATTCTTCCCTTATTATATAAAAAAGTTAAATTTATTAAAATAATGAAAAAATTTTAAATTTACTTTAGAAAAATAAAACACGTAAAGTTAAAAAATGTTTAATCGGCCCATTTATATATATATATAATATATATAATATATATATATATATATATATATATATATATATATATATATAGTATATAATATACTTTAGTTTTTTTATTTTTTTTTTATAAGTTATCACACCGCTCAGGCAAAGCCCTATTCAAGGATTGGGTGTTAAAATCACAAAACCTCAAAACAACGCAAATACGCAGATGTTCACAGGACGCGTGCTTTTAAAGTGAGGCGAGATTAAATTGAGTAGAACACAGAAGATGGAAGAGAATTCCACAGGACAGAGGTGGCTGGAAAGAAGGAAGTACTGCAGCGAAACTAATCTGGAGTTGCTAATATCAACACAAAATACATGTGCCGACACGCACCCCTCTGTGCTACGATGCGTTCTTAAAAGGTGTGGCACGCGAGTGGAAACTCCCATGAGCACTTGCCTACGGTACACTATAGAAAAGGAGATAAAAGCACCAACATCGCGCCGCATAAGATAGAGGGTCAAGTAAACTGGAAAATAAGTACGGACCAGTTTATAAGTCTTTTGCCTTTGACTCGACCCCTATCCAAAGCCGGGTGAAACCTGAGACCCCCCAGATATGAGAGCAGTACTCCATACAAGGCGGATGAGCCCTTGTATAACTGGAGTGACTGTGAAGAGGAAAAAAAAGTCTTCGCAGTCTAAACAGAACTTCCCGTTTCTTGAGGCCGCCTTAGCAACCGTTGTGATGGAGGTTTCCAAGAATTTTTTGTTTTGTTAGGCCAAGGATGTTCTATATTGTCAAAGGAGAACGAGAGAACCGTATCGAAAGAGATAGGAAAGTTAGAAGGTTCAGAGAGGGAGATTTGAAGAAGTTGAGTTTTAAAGAATTGAATTTCCAAGGTTCAGACGACCCCACCCGGGAAAATTCTATCCAGATCAGCGAGAATAAAATCGAAAGATTAAGACGAAGGCAATTCTAGAAGTAAAAGAGGGACAGAATTGAAATGGAGTTGAAGAATGAAGGGTCGAGTCATCGCATGGATGAATAAGTTAGATGTGCAGCGCAGTTGAGAAGACTCATTAAATGAAAAAGTAGGAATAAAGTAGGATATAAAACAGAACCCTGGAGGAAACACCCACTATTGACAGAAAAAGAAGCAAAAGTCGCCCCATCAACAACAGCCTATATTGAGCGCTTTGAAAGAAACTAGACAAAAAGTAAGCAAGAGAAAGAAGGAAAAACCCAAAGGAGAGAGCTTTGGATAGCAGCTAGACGCGCTGCCATCCCGGTCAAATTGCTTGGATATGTCAAGCGCCACCCACGCAAGATCTCCCCGTAGTTCCTAAGCGCGGAAAACCATAAATCGGTTAAATAGGAAAGTATATCACCAGTAGACCTCGACGCCGAAAGCCGTACTGGCGATCGAGAAGAAAGAGGATGAGATTCCAGATGGTCTAAGAAGTGAGAGTTAAGAAGGGTTCAAAGAATCTTAGACAGAATACATGAGAGCTATAGGGCAGATAGTTAGAAGATCAGAACGGCTCCTTTTTGTCGGAATAGTTGGACATGTGCGTGCTTCCAAACACTGAGGAAAGTGTAGTATGAGACATAAGAAATATAGTTTGAACGAGGGGAGGGCCAGCTCGGAAGCACACTCCCTCAAAACTCGGGAGGAATGCCATCGGGCCACCGCCCTTCCTAACGTTCATAGATTTCAGGAGCCCAGGCACCCGATCAAATGTAATCACAGGCAAAGGCATAGGACACCTCTGAGAGGAGAAGGTGGAGGAGGAGGAATGCCAGAATAGTCCAGGGTTGAGTTAGAGGAAAATAGGAGGCCGAGAGATTGGCCTTTTCAGGTTTAGAATTAGCAACAGAATCATCAGATCAATAAGGAGGAGGAGAGGCAGATTTTTCCAGAAGTTGTTATATATATATATTATATCTATATATTATATATATATATATATTATATATATATATATAATATATATATATATATATATATATAGTATATATATATATATATATTATATATATATAATATTATAGATATATATATATATATATATATAGTATAATATTACATAATATAATATATATATATATATATATATATATATATATAGATATATATATAAATATATAATATATATATAATAATATATATATATATATATATATATATATATATATTATATAATATAGTATTATATATAATAAATAGAGAAGTAAATTTAACTTTTAACACATTTTAAAATTGGAATTAGATTTGCCATAGTTGCTTTAAAAAAATAACTTTTAATAACCAAATCACTCACAAAATATGTAATTTTCGCCACAATATTAATAAATCATATAAAATAATAATATAAGTAAGGAAGCAGATGTGTATATAATAAAAGTAATCATCTCTGGGAATGATGTGCCTTCCCATGCTTTGCAAACCTCAAAGATGGTGATGGGCAGAGAGAACCTTCATAGAAAAGTCAACCCTGAGTTCGTCTCTTGACGTACCATATATCGAAAAGAAGGAGAAAAAAAAGATTAATTAAAATTGTGAATTTGGTAAATCTCAGCAAATAAAAACGGAGAACTACTCACAAATTATTTAAAGAATAATCCTTTTGATTGAAGGATGAACCATTGTTGGTGTGAAATATTTGTATCTCTCATCGAGATGTTTAGAGGAGGGTGACCTCCCTTCCACCCACTGCTCTTGAGTAAAGTAGTGAATCAGTTTGGTTTTTTGAAAGTCCGATTGACATTTAAACTGTCCAATCCATTCTTCATGATGAAGCCTTTATTATGGTGAAATTGTCTAAAACCTTAACTAGATTGCATTAGAAGTTCATCTATTGATTTTGAAGCCATAGGATTTGCAACAAATTAACCCTTTTAAAACTGTCGTTGATAGGGGATTTTAATAAAATTTTAAACTTATGTATTTGAAATTGGAATTGATATCGAACAAATAGTTCCTAATGATTTGAAATGAAAGAATTCGTGATAGGCCATCAATTCTATGTTAGAGCAGAAAGGTTTAAAATGGACTTTAAGTTATCAGATTTAAAACTATTGCGATTTGTCTCAGGTAGAACTGACATGTTTCTTAAGTATGGCGCAAATACTTGTAGAATTTGGCACTGAATAACATGCCTGCTGATCCAACATCGAGAGAGAAAAGAAAATAGACACATTTTATTTTGATTCCGGAAAGCTGCTGCGGACTCACACATCAAGTGTGCAAATTCGTACGCTGGCGTCCCAGGAATTGAGAAAGAACGACTAATGAAAATTAGACGAAATGAAGCCCAATCGAATGCATTCTGGAACTTGTCACTAAAGACGCATTCCTAATTGAAATTTGATATTTGAATGGACTTGTGAAGTTATACCTTGATATTAAAGAAGCTCACAAAATACTTAGAAGATCTGGAGAATTTTGAAACAAACTTTGGCATCCACGATGATAACTGATCGATCTTCAGGGTTGCAGTTACTTGAGAACTGCTGCAATAACTATTTTGTTTCGAAGGAGGACTTCTCAACATCAAAGTATTTGCTGTGGCTTCAACCTCTATTACAGTTTATGGACGACTGCAATTTGATCTGCAATTTGAAAGTCCAATTTAAAATAAATCAATTATGAGGTGATTCAGTTATTACAAACTTAACAAAATAGACCAAACTCAACAGAAAATCAACATTTCATTAAATTTATGTTTACTTTCATAGCGGTATGTTTATCCTAGGAACTTGGGACTGATATTGTAATGAGATAAGCACACATTGTTAGACTTGATTTAAGTGCTAAGCGATAGAAAACTCTTCGAAGACTAAGTCGAGAGTCCCTTTTGTAAAAACCAGATCGTCTGAGCTGAAAGCAAGTAAACTGAGTAACGAGCTTGATGTAGGAAGCTGAATAGTGTTTGGGAGCTTTCTCAATAAATGATACCTTGAAAAGGAGTTGAAAACTCTATCTTCCCCAATTTTAACATAGTTCAACGAAGTATTGAATTACAGTCTTAAACATCGGAGGAGGAGATGACTTCCTCCATTTTGGACGGATCATTTAAAATAACACGAAACGGAGGAAAGATTTCACTCAATAAATGAATGATCGAGAAACTAAGTCTGAATATACAAAAAAAAATTATTTTAACTTTATTAAATTATTCATCAGCTTCTGTTCTGATGACACCTTTCCGTAAGCGATCCTCTTCATACGTCACAAAATAGATGAAACACTTCTTTTGAATGATTGAAAATCCGAAGAAAAAGCTGAAAAATGAGAATCCTTCTCATTTTCTTGGAAACGCATTATGTAGACAGCAGATGTAACATTTAATGAAACAGATGACCAAAGCAAATCTTTCCAAAATGTTTAAGCTTAAATGGAAATAAACCAAAATGAAAAAAAAATTTAATTGAAATTTGTAAAAATCCTTCAATTTACTAGGAATTGGAATGAGTAAAATCTTTCAAATAATTAAAATCAAAACCCATTTAACAAATATTTCCAATTTAACGGAACAACAAATTCCGATCAGACAAAATTAAAGTACAATCACATTAGAAAGGGAGTCAAGGCTTTAATCAACTAATGGCATCGGCTGAGACCATTTTACACATAACAAACGCTTGAGATGCGCCCTTAAAAATGAGGTACATAAAATTTTCATGGATTCTGGGGGAAGTATCATGGACATGTGCTAGGCACATTACGAGCGATGTTTCTGGAACTTCCCGTAGTATTTTTTGTGAGAAAATCTGTCTTACTAAACATTCTATATTACCAACACATTATTCCTAAGAGCCTTTCGCGTTTTTGCACATTTTTAGCCCTTCTTATAAGGAAAGTTTTTTGGTGTATATTTATCGTTGTTGTGTTTTTTTCTCTTTGTTAAGAGCTCTGTTGTAACTCGATTCTCACTTTAAGTTGTAATGATTTAAATTCTTTTTCCCTAGAGATTCCGGGTTTTGTTATTGAGACAAATTTGCTTCTTTCACTCAAGTTCATTTGTCAATTAGTCTGACAATGTCAAATGACTACTCATGTCATACCAGTATTACTGAAAAAAAATGGGCTGTTTTAGGTATTTGTGATTCCAACTGAAATTTACTCTCTAAAAAGTATAATGTTTATATATAAAACCCATACAAATTTACTGAAATTTGTGAAAATATTAACAATCGAAGTTAGCTTTCTTTGTAGATAATTACACCACATTGGCTATTCTCTTGTAATTTTTTCTTTTCCAGATTTGACGCATTTTGGTTTGATTGGGCCTCTATCAAGCAGTTCTTCTTTAAAAAGGAAAACGGCTTCATTGATTGTGCACACAATTGAAAGGGCTAGCGACTATATGATATTTTACCAATGCTATTTCATTTTCCTTTTCTCTCGGTTTATTTATTTGTTCAAAGGTTGAGTAAGTCAAGTGTGTTGTAGTTCTAACTTAGAATACTAAAGTTGTGTATGATATTAGAATAAATATGGGAAAGTAAACTGCTACTAATTCAAAATTAGTCCAGGAGGAAATGAAACAAAGAATTAAATAATAATGAAATAGAAAAAAGAAAGGGATAAGGGAGCAAAGCAGAATTATAGAAAAGGTAAACTGAAAATGAATTGAAAGCCAAAAGATACACGGGGGAAAAGATTTGTGACACTGGAGTATTATTTACAGGTGGGGAGAAGGAGGTGATAGAATATCGAGAGATTGGAAATGCAGTGGTAGAGTGATTGAGGTGATATGCAATAGGTTTTTGATTTGTTCTTAAAAAAAATATTGAAAAGTTTCTACACACAAAAGAAAATTAACCACACTAAATCAGTTTGGTATTAATTATTTTTAAGTGTATCACAAAAAAAATAAAATGTATCTTTTACTCGTGAAATGGTTTTTAATTTTATAATTAGCTAAGTAAAAAACAATGTAGAGTAATAGTATTACTAAATAATTAAAAAATTTATATATTATTAATATAGTTATAATAAATTATTATAATAAATATAAGTATATAATATATATATACTTCACTTAGTCACTATTCGTATATAATTTAATACAATAAGGCTCATATACTATCTTATGAAAATCATATATATATATTAGATAGTATTTGTTAGTACATACTTATAATATATATATATATATAAAATATATATTATATAATATAATATTATTATATTAATATATTATAATATATATTATTAATATATTATTATAATATATATTATATATATATAAATTAATATATATAATATATATCATATTATATTTATATATATTAAACGTGTAACATGTACCATACAAAGTTTTGAAAATAGTATCATGAAATAAGTATAATAACAAAACTTAAATTTAAGATTAAAACTTTATTAATCGAGATAATTCATTAAATGATCGCTAAAACAATTTAGCAGCCATTATCATAAATTTTAAATAAACTAAATTATGGCCACTCCCAGTAAAAATACTTCTACGAATGTTTAGTTGAAATTAGTGCCTTGAGCTTATAGGTTATTACCCGCAATATACGATTGGAGACGCAATAGCGTTACATGTAGGGTAATGGCGCGCAGAGTGTAAATTGTTTATTGGAGGCAATAGGATGGTGCATAGCACGATCCTGCCTTAATTCTATCCTTAATTGAACTAAAGGGAATGTTATATTCCTTTGAGGCATTTCTAATCGATGTTCCTGAAGTTAACTGCATAGTCAAATTGCTTCCTGTTCATTACAATTGTTTAGCTACCGTGATCCCACCGAAGCCCCTTTGTTTCAGTACTTAATTATCGTATCCCCAATTTATTTTCTATTATGGCATCCCGTTGTATAGTGTTGATATATATAGTATAATATATATAAATTATATATTAAATATTAATATTATATATATATATAGATTATCAAGTGGTATATAGTAATATATAATATATATAATATTAACTATCTATCGTGAAATACCTCCCTATATATGAAAAAAACTACATTCTTGGGTCAATATATATATATATTTATATTATGTTATATGGCACTTCAAAACAAAAATTATAATATAACTATATTTATTATTTTGTTGATTTATTTTTTAAATATATAGTTTATTTTATTATATATATTGTGATATTATTATGCTCAGTGCATTCAAGTACTCATAGAATAAAGCGTTAAAATATAAAGGCTATATTATTCTAATATTATAGATTATTTGTGCTTGATATGATGTATCATCACCACAATTGTGACCCTTGAACAATTGTCCCTTTAGCTAATCACCAGTAGTACCTTGAAAGAGATCACTATCACGTATTTACAAAGCAAATAGTAATTACATATATAGATTTTTGATGATAATTAAATGTTTGTATTTTACTCACGGGCATTTAAAA
>JABUQX010021113.1:35000-36290 GCA_015478945.1 Trachelipus rathkii | reverse complement strand
AATAAACTTGTAAAACAATCGAACATTTCTCAATCAACCTTAAAGAAGCGGTCCTAAGCACCCAGCTTCAATATATATATATATATATATATATATATATATATATATATATATATATATATATATATATATATATATATATATATCTTTGCTATATATATACTGCTCTAAATATATATATATATATATGGCCAGCCTCTAGAAGAGCCACAATCCATATCTCAAAAACTACAACAGCTACCGGGAAAAGGAATACATTGCTGGAATCCTGGCAAAATTTTACAGAGGAAACTGTATAAAAAAAAAAAATAAAATAAAATAAAAAAATAAAACATATCTCGAAAACTACAAAAGCTACAGCAAAATGAAATACATTTTGGAACCCTTGTAAAATTTTATTTCGGAAAATGTACAAAAAAAAAAAAAAAAAAACAATTAAAAAAAAAAAAAAATTTTTTGGGGTGCTGGGAAATAGTATATATATTTATTATTTGTAAAGGTATTACACGGCAATGTAGGGGGCTCGAGCCGACGGGGAACACAGGGGGGGACGTTTTCCATACCCCGTAGGGGAGGGGCGGAGGAACCCCCGCGACACCCAAATACCAAAGAGCGGGGGTTGAGACCCTCCCCGGAGGGGGAGAAATCCCCCGTAGTTCCCCGGAAGGCGAGAGACCCCCACCATCCCGGTGCGGTATACCCTTGGGGTATTCTTTAGTTAAAAAAAAAGCAAAACTTAATAGAAGGTCTATTTATTTTAACGAGTACCCAATAAAGGTCTTTAAATAGGCTTTCTAATCATATAACTATAATTATTAACAATAATTTTTTTTTTTTTATACATTTTCCTATGTGAAATTTTACCAGGATTCTAAAAATGTATTCCTTTTCGCTGTAGCTATTGTAGTTTTTGAGATATATATATATATATATATATATATATATATATATATATATATATATATATATATATATATATATATATATATATATATATATATATATATATATATATATATATATATATATATATATATATATTTTTTTTTTTTTTTTTTTTTTTTACATTTTCCGCACTAAAATTGGACCAGCATTCCAGCAATGTATTTCTTTTCCCGGTAGCTGTTGTAGTTTTTGAGATATGGATTATGGCTCTTCTATAGGCATATATATATATATATATATATATATATATATATATATATATATATATATATATATATATATAACTATATATATATATATATATATATATATATATATATATATATATATATATAACATTTTAAT
>JABUQX010021113.1:0-27500 GCA_015478945.1 Trachelipus rathkii | reverse complement strand
TTGGGTGTCGCGGGGTTCCTCCGCCCTACGGGGTATGGAAAACGTCCCCATTCTGTCCCCCGTCGGCTCGAGCCCCCTGCATTGCCGTGTAAAAATATTTCCGAGGAATAAAAGCAAAAAAAAAAAAAAAAAATTAAATCCCATCCTTAGAATTTTCCGCTGTTTTATTGTAGGTGCTGCCGTTCTCGAGTTACATGGTATAGGCACAACTAAAATTTGACATATATATATATATATATATATATATATATATATATATATATATATATATATATATATATATATATATATATATATATATATATATATATATATATATATATATATATATATATCAGTGGCGAAGCGTCCAGTCATCTATTGATGCGGCGATGACTGACCAGATGAGATAAAAAATAAATCAATTCTTTTTTCAAATTTCATTATTATTTTCATTTTCATTATATATATATATATATATATATATATATATATATATATATATATATATATATATATATATATATATATATATATATATATATATATATATGCGCTTGAAAAAGCGGATCAATTACAATGAATTAATATTAATATAACATGCCCAGGTAATCTGTAAATTTGTAGGATCAATTGCGAGCACATTATCAGTATTATTATATAATGTTCACCAATCAAATTGCGCCAAAAATGTATAGTGATCTAACATGGTTAGCTCATCTATAGATTTGTCGCTGAAGAACTATTTGAGCGAATTTGTTTCTCATATTAAAGCATAAGTACTTTAAAATTTCGTTCAAACTTCGGACTTCTGAAATATAGTAAATTATTAAAGAATTTATAAATTCAAAAATTATTATTAGAATCAGTGAAATATAATAATAAATTTCACTCTTTTTACAAAAATAAGTCAATTAAAGTTCCTTACTTTAGAAATAATATGTATTTTATAAAGTACGAAATATGATGAAACAACCTTAAAATATTGGCAAAAATTCGTTTTCCTTGAAAGAAAATGTATTTTAATGGGAAACTACTTTGAAAAATAACCTAAATATATTATTATTATTATTATTATTATTATTATTATTATTATTATTATTATTATTATTATTATTATTATTATTATTATTATTATTATTATGATTATTATTATTATTATTATTATTATTATTATTATTATTATTATTATTATTATTATTATTATTATTATTATTATTGAAATTTAATATGAATTTGATTTTTTTGCTGTTTTTTTTTTATTTTTATTCCTTTCCAATTCTAATTAAAAAAACTATTTCGGCCGCTCTCTCTCTCTCTCTCTCTCTCTCTCTCTCTCTCTCTATATATATATATATATATATATATATATATATATATATATATATATATATATATATATATATATATATATATATATATATATATATATATATATATATATATATATATATATATATATATATATATATTTTTTGATAAGGTTCCCAACAAATGATATATAAATTTTAATGTGGTATAGGTGGAGTGGTAGTAGATTTTTTTTTTTTTAGTTGTCACCACCACTCACAGGCAGAGCCCTATTCAGGGAGGGGTGTTGCACACCAAGTTTCATCTAACGCAAATTACGCAGATGAGAACAGACGCAGGCTAAAGTGGAGTGAGATTAAATTCAGCAAGGAACACAGAAGATGGAAGAATGTAGTATTGAGCTAGTAGTATTAGTATTAGTATTAGTATTGAGACATAGAGAATATAGTTGAACGAGGGGCGGGGTCAGCACGTAAGCACATTCCCTCAAAACTCGGGGAGGAATGCCATCCGGGCCACCCGCCTTCCTAACGTTCATAGATCTCAGGAGCCCGTGTACCCGATCAAATTAATCACAGGCAAAGACATAGGACACCTGAGAGAAGAAGGAGAAGGAGAAGGAGGAGGAATGCCAGAATCGTCCAAGGTTGAGTTAGGGGAAAATAGGAGGCCGAAGAGATTGACCTTTTCAGTTGGAGAGTTAGCAACAGAGCCATCAGATCGAATAAGAGGGGCAAAAGATGATTTACAGAAATTGTTAGAGATGTTTTTGGCAAGAGGCCAGAAAGATTTGTTAGTAGGAGATCCAAGGAGGTTAGCGCACTTTCGTTTGATGAAAGCCCACTTTGCTCGTCGAAGAGTATCCCTGCAACGATTTCTAGCTGAGTGAAAATTAGCGAGAGTGATAGGAGAACGAGAATTTTTCCACTCCCGATACGCGCTGTCTCTAGCCTGAATGGCCAGAGAACAAGCACGATCGAACCATGGATTATGAGGAGAGAAAGATTTAGTCGAAGAAGGAATGAACCTGCTCATCCCGTCAACGATTACAGCTCCCACCTTAGTGGCAGAAGCCGAAGCGTCATCAGAGTCAAAGCAGTCATTCCAATTATAGTTAGCGTAGAATCGACGCAAGGCCCCCCAATCAGCCCGATCAAAGTGCCAGAAAAAAACGCATAGGGCAGGATGAAGCTGTTGGAGAGAAAGTATTGAAATTAAGAGATATAAGATTGTGGTCAGATTTACCAATAGGAGCGAAATGGTGTATTTATAGAGAGAAGGACTAGTGGTGAAACATAGGTCAAGTGTGTTCAAGAATTGGTTGGATTAAAGAGTGGTTGTGGAATAGAAAACAGTGTGTACAACTAAATGGCAATAAATCATCATGGGAAATAGTGAAGAGTGGTGTCCCACAGGGTTCAGAGCTGGGGTTACTATTGTTCCTCATATATATAAGTGATTTAGACCATGGACTTAAATGCAAGGTTTCTAAGTTTGCAGATGATACCAAAGTGGCCACCTCAGTTAGGAAAAGTGAAGGATGTATAAAGATTCAAAATGATCTTGATAAACTTTGGGTGGACAGATAAGTGGCAAATGAATTTTATAGTAAAAGTATAGGGTTGCTTCACTTTTCGCAAATCACAGTTTTAACTACAATATGAATGGGGATTAGCTTGAACCTGTGGACCAAGAAAAGATATAGGTGTAATTATAAGCAGTAATTTGAAAGTAACTAATCAGTGTTTGGAAGCAAATAATAAAGCTAATAAGATGCTGGGCATAATAAATCGCAATGTTGTTTACAAGAGCAAAGAAGTAATAAGTAAACTGTATAATAGCTATGTTAGGCCAATAATAGAGTATTGTGCACAAGTTTGGGCCCCTTATTTAAAGAAAGACTTAGATATGCTAGAGAGAGTGCAAAGTAGAGCAACAAGGATGATTTCTGGGTTTGATGGTAAGAGCTATGAGGAGAGGCTGAAGGAGTTAGGAATGTTTTCAGTAGAAAGGCGATTTCTCAGACGGGACATGATACAATTCTACAAAATTTTTACATCTATTGATAATACGGAGACCAATAAATTCTTCATAGTAGAGCATGGACGGGAGACCAGGGGGCATAACAAGAAAATTAAGAAGAAAGCATGCCATCTTGATATAAGAAAGCATTCTTTCAGCAAAAAAGAGCTGTTAAATTTTGGAATGGTTTGCCACAGGAGGTTGTAAATATATATATATATATATATATATATATATATATATATATATATATATATATATATATATATATATATATATATATATATATAATATATATATATATATATATATATATATATATATATATATATATAATGTCGAAATAGGGAACCGGGAACTGTAGCGATGACTGCTGGAAAATGCCACGCCTCGCCACTGATATATATATATATATATATATATATATATATATATATATATATATATATATATATATATATATATATATATATACTATATATATATATATATATATATATATATATATATATATATATATATATATATATATATATATAGAGCACAAATAGGGGGCTCGAGCCGAGGGAGGAATAGGGGGGGGGTTTTCCATACCCGTAGAGGCGGAGGAATTGCGACACTAATGCAAGAATTGGGGGTTAGTCCTACCCCGTAGTTCCCCGGAAGGCCGAGAGACCCCGACTCCTGCCATCGGGGCGGTATACCCTTGGGTATTCTTTAGTTTTAAACACCACCCATTATTTAAAGGGCAACGTAAGGTTACGTTAATTAAAATAAGTTTAAAATTACTCTTCTACATTTTATTAACTTTTTTTAAAATCGCTTTTTTTTTTAAAAGTTTTCCAGGACTAACTCTTTACGCTGATTCCAAAAATGTATTCCGTTTTACTGTAGCATTAATAGTTTTTAAGATACATATGACGGATAATAAAAACTCATATATATATATATATATATATATATATATATATATATATATATATATATATATATATATATATATATATATATATTATATATATATATATATTTGTAATAATATATATATATATATATATATATATATATATATATATATATATTAAATCAATTCATAAAATCTCGGTTTAAATGTGAAAAACTACATAAACTCTCTCACCGATGTTCAAATACGAGTAAAATCGTACTTTCTGTAATAATAAGTGCTTGAATGGAACTTAGTTTTTCATGTAGAAAAAGTGGTCTGAATTGCAATTTAAAATTATTTAACTCTACATTACATGCAAAATCAATAAAAAAGAATTTCTTCTTTTGATACATTTTCCTTTTTAGGAAGTCAATAAATTTTTATTAAAACCATCCATTTTTTTTATTTATACACTTTGTTTCTTGCCCGTAATTTCCTTTGCTTCTACCAAAGTTTACATCCTTGTTATGTTTACTAAAAAATGCAACAGCTTCTCAAAATAATTGTCCTCTATTTCACCTCCTTCCATCTGCACTTTTCACTTATACCATTTAATTTTGATCTCTTATTTCACCCATCTTACTTTACTGAAGAACTGATCCACATGTTATCTTCTTATTTGCCACCATCAAATCCCTCTTGGCTCTTATCCTATCCATCTTACTTTACTGAAGAACTGATCCACATGTTATCTTCTTATTTACCACCATCAAATCCCTCTTATCCTATCCATCTTACTTTATTGAAGAACTGATCCACATGTTATCTTCTTATTTGCCACCATCAAACGCCTCTTGGCTCTTATCCTATCCATCTTACTTTACTGAAAAATGATCTAGGTTATCTTCTTCTTTCCACCATCAAATCCCTCTTATCCTATCCATCTTACTTTATTGAAGAACTGATCCACATGTTATCTTCTTATTTGCCACCATCAAACGCCTCTTGGCTCTTATCCTATCCATCTTACTTTACTGAAAAACTGATCCACAGGTTATCTTCTTATTTTCCACCATCAAATCCCTCTTATCCTATCCATCTTACTTTACTGAAGAACTGATCCACATGGTATCTTCTTATTAACCACCATCAAATCCCGCTGTTCAACCTGTAAACTTTACAAAGAAGAAACACTATGTATTCATTTAAAGTGCACTCAATCCATGTTCAGTTACTTAATCTACAAACTCTAATGTTTACACATTCTTATAAAACCTTTTGCCTATTTGAATTCACTTTCATGCAAATAATATTTATTAACTCTTGATTTTTCACAGCACAAAATTTAGAAACGTAATCTTACAATTAACTTCACTAACGGCTGCCTATTGATTAATATATATTTATCTGTACAGGTTATTAAATATTTATCAGCAACCTATATACCAGGTGTTATTTTAATATTTGTCCTCTCTCATTCACACTCAAACTCAAAGTTTTCATCTCTTTTGCTTTAACTTCTTATATTTTTTGGTATAATTATTCCAATATACGAGTATCAGAAGACTTAATAAAACACTTTTATACATTTTTATTTATTCAATCAGAATATGTCATCGTTATTATTAAAATAGTTATTGAGAATATTAAGGTTTATTAACTATTGCCTCAAAATTCTTTGGAATGCACATAAGAAGCAGCATAGACTATAAATTTATTTCACTAGTGCCATACTTTGATTTTGTACAACATATTCTTATCTGAAGATACTACAACTTGTCCACTAAGATTCTGAAAAGGCTTTTCAAGCTATTCCCATCCAAAAGATCATCAGCACTCTTAGATGAAAGAAATACAAGATTAGTTTAGTCCTTGACGAAAAAAATTACTAGTTGATAACTTTTCACGTAGGAGAAAAGCATGATGCAGCAACAGTCGTGAGAATTCTGGAATAGGTTAGTACAATGGAAACTGTTTCGTTATGTACAAAGAAATACATAATTAAAAGCGCATCACTGTAGGATATTCTAATATTGGAAAAAAAATAATATTTTGCAGAAACAGTATACTTGGAGCCACAATGTTTACTATTACAATAAAAATAAAACTTTCCTCCTATTTTCGTAATTTCAATTCTTTCTTACACTTTTCACAAACCTTTTTATCTACTATCAAACGAAAATGTTGCAACAATGCTAAAACTATAAAATCATTTTCACAAAGTTCGAATAAATCTTTTAAATTCATATTATTCACAAGAATAGGAACACATCTCACGGATCAGAGTCTAAAAATTTATGCTGGTTTATATATATATATATATATATATATATATATATATATATATATATATATATATATATATATATATATATATATATATATATATATATATATATATATATATATATATATATATATATATATATATATATTTCTTTGAACGTTCCAATAATGCTCATAATTAATGTAAGCCATGTTAACAATTCTTGTTTATTCCCAAATGGGTTTCCTCGATATTTGTAAGTTAAATATCGATTTGAGGTCAGAAAGAATCTTACGTTTATCAATATATATATATATATATATATATATATATATATATATATATATATATATATATATATATATATATATATATATATATATATATATATACTAACAATAACTTATATATATATATATATATATATATTATATATATATATATATATATATATATATATATATATATATATATACTATATATATATATATATATATATATATATATATATATATATATATATAACTATATATATATATATATATATATATATATATATTATGCCTACCTTATTTTCGCAGATTGGGGGTAAGGTGCCGGAAACTGAAAAGTAATAGAAGAACATGACGCAAGTCAAAAAGAAAGCCCCTCTTCCTTACCGTCCCCCCCCCATATCCTTAAGTGAGAGGGCTTTACGAGACTGCGATGGACTCTCATTGGGGTAGGTATTTTGTCAATGTAGGGTTCATCCCTTGGACTAGGCGGTCCACAACAATACCCCTTTCTCACAAAACCAAGCCATTCATCCCTATTATGCATCTTTCTTCTTGCCTCCGCTAAACTCACGTTCCGCTCCTTCAGTTATTCCTTAACTGACAACCCACTTTTTCTTCGGTCTCCCAGAAGGATCAATGGTCAGTTGGGCCAAGGACGTCCTCCTGGCATCGCCTATTTTGGAGTGAAGTGTTGGAACTTGCTTCAAAGTGACAAAGGATATACTGTAAATGAGAGAATCGTCATCATAAGGGCAATCAGGCGGTGAAATAACAAATAGGTCATTTAATGAAAAGCAGCAGAAGAGTTAGAGATGGGGCAGAACCTTGAGGAACACTACTATAGATTGCTTTAAAGGATGAACAGTGGACTTCTACAACCGCTAGCTATAAAAAAAAAAAAAACAGAAAGGAAAAAATAAAAAACATATAACTAAATAGGAAAATTTAGAAATTAAATCAGTGTTGTTTCTTAAAAGTTTCTTTAAAATCAGACTCTCTCTCTCTCTCTCTCTCTCTCTCTCTCTCTCTCTCTCTCTCTCTCTCTCTCTCCAGAAACTGGAATAAGATTCGCCGAAATAAGAAGAGAGAGAGAGAGAGAGAAGAGAGAAAGAAAGAAGAAAGAAGAAGAAAGAAGAAGAAAGAAAGAAGAAGAAGAGAGAAGAGAGAGAGAGAGAGAGATCTGCAATCGTACTTCCATTGGGAAACTTACAGTATATTCTGAGCAGGTACAAGATTAAAAGAAATAAGACGTTTACAAATCTTTCTTGATTAATTAACGATGTACTTCAAAAGTTTAATATATATATATATATATATATATATATATATATATATATATATAAATATATATATATATATATATATATATATATATCTTTCTATATATATATATATATATATATATATATGCTATAATATATATATATATATATATATATATAAATATATATATATATACTATATATATATATATATCTTCTTTAACTAATATATATATATATATATATATATATAACTATATATATATATATATATATATATATATATATATATATATATATATATTAATTATTTACAAGTAAAATTTTATTTATAAAGTTAAATTGACTCTTTATAAAAGTTGGAAAAGATTTTTAAATGTAATTCAAAGAAGAGCAAACTCCCAAATTACTCGCGCGCACACACACTATATATATAAATAAACACACACACACATATATATATATATATATATATATATATATATATATATATATATATATATATATATATATATATATATATATATATATATATATACAATTATTTAAAAAATTGGACCTATTTTAATTAAAAATGCATTTCATTATATATAACTATATATATATATATATATATATATATATATATATATATATATATATATATATATATATATATATATTATATATATATATATATATATATATATATATATATATATATATATATATATATATACACAGGCCTGCGACCAAAATGTTCCTGGGGGTTTTATAGGTGGTTGTTAATGAAATTTGTCTCCTAAATCCAAATCAAGCATTCATATTGCTCAATCAGGTCTAGTTTTTAAGATACAGACCGAGCTCCCTAGATGGCATTAGAGAGCTCAGTCTCTAGCTGACCGCGGGCGCGAGTGGTTGTGTGTTGCTTGCTCACTCTCCAACTAAGTGTTCTTACTTTAATCCATGACTGTTCTCATCTAGGAACAGTGTTTAAAGTGTATTTCTAAAGCTTTATTTATCTTTGTGAATTTTTTTGCAGGCAGATACATTAGCAAAACTCCTAATATTTCATAAAAATGAATAGAAAGTGTAAAAACAGTCCTGATAGATTTTGTTATGTGTGTGGCAAAGTAACTTTTAGTGACCAGCAATGCACTATAACGCCGTTAGTAAAGTTCCTTTAGAATGTATATTCTTAGAAACCATGTACATTTACACTAAATAATAGAGGGTTAAATCAAACAAAATAAAAAAATATATTTTAATTCCATTACTCCTTTGTTATAAATTGATGCAAAATATATAAACATACCTAAATATAATCAATTTTTTTTGGTATTTACTATGATTTCAAATTAAAATTGAGGCCAAATTATAATTTTTCCGAGTTTTTAACATAAAAATATTCGAAATTTGATATATCACACGAATTCGGAAAAGGAAATAAATATAATTGTTAAAATATTAATGTATTTATTTATTTAAAGTAAATATCTTCAAGAAAATCAAATATTTTCCGAAATCTCTTTTCAAAATTATTTATTTAATTGAATTAATATATATATATATATATATATATATATATATATATATATATATATATATATATATATATATATATATATATATATATATATATATATATATATATATATATATATATATATATACTTTAGAGAGGAAGCCCTTGGATTCTTTTTTAGTGTTATGCTTTACTGTCACTTCATTTTATTACTAAATGTACACAAATTAAAAACATTGTTAAAGACACTTTTTTTTAATGAAATAAATTTTAAAAAGGAAAGCTAATTTTCGTCCCGACACGCGAGACCTCTTCAGGCTAAAGGACTGGATTTCTTTCTTGATCTTCATCAGTTCAAGTGTGTTTCAGTTGGTCTGCTATTTTCTTCATGGTGTTGTTGAAATATTTTGATGTTTTCAGATATTCATTTTGTATAAAATCTATCTTAACTTCACCGGGATGCTTATTGTAGTTGTTACTATTATAAATGCAAAAGGATTCCATGATTTTGCGATGGTTCGTGTGATTGATATTTCTGATCATCTTTATATTGTTGATATTGATAGAGTGGCCTGTGTTACGCCTATGACTTGTTAAAGCTGAATTTATGCTGTCCTTGTGCAGGTCATCTGTATGTTGATTTTTCTTCTTTGCAAATCTATGGTTTCACCTATATATGTTTTATTGCAAGTATTGCAGGGATGTGATATATACAACTTTGGGGAGATTTTCTTTCGTTTTGGGGGTTATTTTATTTTTTTTATATTTTATTTGATGGAATGAGGGTAATATTTTTTGGTAATATTTGTTTTAACGAATATAATGGTAATTGAGGAATTGGTAAAAAGGAGGTGTTGCTATTTTTCGGGAAAAAGGTGCTATAGTACCTCTTTTTTGCTTTGTTAAATGCTTTTGTGATGAAAAACTCAGGATAGTAAAGTGATTTGAAAGTATTGTGGATGTATTTAGTTTCTTGTGCTAGAAGAGGGGGAGAGCATATACGAAAGGCACGGAGAAATAGAGATGACAGAACAGCTAATTTTGTGTTTGGGGAATGATTAGATAGCCAATGTATATAGTTTGGTGCGAATGTTGGTTTTCTATATATAGTAAATTGCAAGTGATAGATATTCCATCTGCACAATATTAACAGTAATGAAGAGGTGATAGTGAATGTGTGTGGGTTTGATGGTGCAAGAAGGAATAGGTATTTTGGGGATGAGGTTATTAGTAAGGAGGAGGTAATGGGTAGAGTGAAAAAGTTGAAGAATGGTAAATCTGCAGGTATAGATGAAATTACTGGTGAAATGATCAAGAACGGAGGCGAGATGGTGATTGATTGGATTTGGAAGTTGTGTAATAAAGCGTTTATAGAGGGTATAGTTCCAAGGGATTGGAAGAGAGCGGTAATAGTACCCTTATATAAGGGTAAGGGAGATAAGGGGAACTGTAGAAATTATAGGGGAATTAGTTTATTAGTGTTGTAGGGAAGGTATATGCTGGTATTTTGGTCGAAAGAGTGCGTCGAGTGACTGAAGGACTGATTGGTGAAGAACAAGGTGCGTTTAGGAGTGGTAGAGGATGTGTGGATCAAATCTTTACATTGAAACAAATGATTGAGAAAATGAGGGAGAAGAAGAATAAATTGTATTTAGGTTTTATGGATTTGCAACAGGCGTATGATAAGTTAATAGGGAAGGTTTATGGCAGGTGTTAGTGATATATGGTGTTGGTGGTAGGCTTCTGAATGGAGTCAAAAGTATGTATGACGATAGTGAAGCGTGTGTAAGAATAAATGGTGTCAATGGTGATTGGTTTAGGATTAATAGCGGAGTAAGACAGGGTTGTGTTATGTCTCCTTGGTTATTCAATTTGTATATGAATGGGGTTATGAAAGAATTCGAGGTGGGGATGGCAGGAAATGGTGTTAGAATGGTGGAGAATGGAGATGAGTGGAGGGTGCACTACCTATTATATGCGGATGATTTGGTTCTGTGTGGCGAATCTGAAGAGAGTTTGAGAGGATTGGTAGAGAGATTTGGCAGGGTGTGTAAAAGGAGGGGCTTGAAAGTAAACGTAGATAAGAGTAAGGTTATGGTTGTGAGTGAGGACAGTCCTCAGTGTGAAGTTATGTTAGATGGTGAGCAGTTGGAACAAGTGTCTGAGTTTAAATATTTAGGGTATATGTTGGATGAGAAGGGAACGGACGATGCAGAGTGTAGTAGGAAAGTTGTGAATGGCAGGAAGGTGGCTGGTGCAATTAAATCGTTGGTGAATGTAAAGGGACTAAGTCTTGAGTGTGCTAGGGTCTTACATGAGGGTATGTTGTTACCTGTGTTATTGTATGGTAGTGAGACTATGGTTTGGAATAAGAAGTATAGATCTAAAGTTCAATGTGTTCAGATGGACAATCTTAGGGGTGTGCTAGGTGTGAGAAGAATTGATAAAGTGAGGAATGAACGTATTAGAGAGTGGTGTGGTGTGAAGAAAGGGGTAAATGAGAGAATAAATGAAAGTATGTTGAGATGGTTTGGTCATATGGAAAGGATGAATGATAGTCGGTTGGTTAAGCGGATGTATAGTGGCGAGTGTGTTGGGAACCGACCGGCTGGAAGACCGAAGAAAAAGTGGATTGAGTCAGTAAACGAATGTTTGAAGGAGAGAAATCTGAGTTTGGTAGAGGCGAGAAGAAAGGTGTATAACAGGAGTGAATGGCGGGGGTTTGTGAGGGGTATGGTTGTGGCCCACCTGGGCCAAGGGATGAACCCTTACCTTGACGATCTACCATAGTGAGGGTCCATCGCTGTCCCATGAAGCTTTAGGGTGGATTTTCTGACTGCGATGAGTTCTCACTAATTAATGGTACTGAGGGGGCGGTAATGCTGGGCTTTCTTTTCGACTTGTGTCATGTTCTCCTACTGCTTTTCTTTTCCGATGCTCGTTACGCACCTTACTCCCATTCTTGGGAAAATAGAAGGCAGATAAAGAAGAAGAAGTAAATTGCAAGTGATTGTTATTCCATGTGATTAAGGTATCGAGGAAGGGGATAGAGTTGTTGGAAGGCATTTCTATCGTATACTGAACTGAAGGATGAATAGAGTTAATATAGTTTAGGACATCATTAGGGTTGGTGTTGTGAGGGAGGGAGACAAAAATGTCATCTACATATCTAATCCATAAACTATTGTTTAATAAAGGGTGGGGTAAAATATGATAAAATTCTGTTAGTTCCATATATATGTTACTGAGTATGGGAGACAGTGGGGATCCCATACTCAGGCCGAAAGTTTGTTTGTAATATTTGCCATTAAAATGAAAGAAGTTATGTTGTAATGAGAGATTGGCCTTCCCGTTTCATATATTAAAACAGCTCATTAATCTCGAAAATTAGCTTTCCTTTTTAAAATTTATTTCATTAAAAAAAAGTGTCTTTAACAATGTTTTTAATTTGTGTACATTTAGTAATAAAATGAAGTGACAGTAAAGCATAATACTAAAAAAGAATCCAAGGGCTTCCTCTCTAAAGTAAATATATCACTACGACAAAGTAGTTCTTAAATATATATATATATATATATATATATATATATATATAAATATATATATATATATATATATATATATATATATATATATATATATATATATATATATATATATATATATATATATATATATATATATATATATATATTTAATACAACTTATTCTTCTAGAAAATCAATTATTTTCTAAAAATTTCTTTCAAAAATATTTATTTAATTGAATTAATTAAATGTATTCCTTTTTTATAATTTAAATTATTAATTAATTGAAATTATATTTAATTTTCATCCTAAGTTTTAAGACTTTCAGTGTTTTTGACTTACATTTCTAATTTTAGCTAACCCCGGCCCCGGCCCCGGCCCCGGCCCCGGCCCCGGCAAAATTCCCGCCCCGGTCGGTCCCTACCAGCAATGCACTATAACGCCGTTAGTAAAGTTCCTTTACAATGCATATTTTGGAATAAAGCTAGGAGATCAAGACAAAACCTTTGCTCCACATATGTGCTGCAAAGCCTGTATCATAGCCTTAAGGCGCTGGAGTGAGGGCAAAACGAACTGTTTGTCATTTGGTGTACCTATGGTATGGAGAGAAGGCAAGGACCATATTACAGACTGCTATTTTTGCATGACCAATCTCAAAGGTGAGATAATTACTTTACGAATATAGTCCTTGACAAATCTAGAAAGGTTTATAAAAATCTTTTGGTAGCCTATTGAAATTGTAATTGTGTATAAAAATAGTGTATTATTCTGGTAGAGAAATTGTGTAAATTTATATATATATATATATATATATATATATATATATATATATATATATATATATATATATATATATATATATATATATATATATATATATATATATACTATATAATGTATAATATATATATATATATATATACTGTATATATATATATATATATATATATATATATATATATATATATATATAACTATATATATATATATATATATATATATATATATATATATATATATATATATATTTATATGTATATATATATATATATATATATATATATATATATATATATATATATATAATATATATATAAATATATATATATATATATATATATATATACAACAACATATATATAATATATATATATACTATATAGATATATATATATATATATATATATATATATGTAAATATATATATATACTATATATAATATACTCTATATAACATAATATATATATATATATATATACTATATACTCTCTTAATGTATATAAAAATTGATTGTATTTAAAATTGGTAAATTTTCCTGGTATGAAAATTGTGTATAAAAGTGTGGAAACGAGGGTCGAGTGAATTAATATTATGTAAATTAAGTAGGCGAAACCTTTTTTCAGGTATCAATAAGAAGAACAAGCACACTGTAGTCTACCCTGATGTTCCTTCTGCCATTAAACCACAACCACATGGTCCAGGAGTTCCAGTTCCTTCTCCACCTGAAAATACTGAGCTACAAGACAATATAGAAGATATAGAAGTGGATGACACTGACACTTCAGTGACATATCAGCCTACGTCTACAAACACTTCGCCAAGACCACTCACTCAAAGTAAATTAAATGACTTGACTAGAGATCTTGGTCTTTCTAAAGAGAACGCACAACTTCTTGCATCCCGTCTTAGTGAGAACAACCTCCTCTCTCAAGAAACTACATACTTTTGGTTCAGAAATAGAGACGAAGAGTTTCGAAAGTTCTTTGCAGTTGCTTCTTGCAGCTATTTGGTGTATTGCAATGATGTAAAAGGTTTAATTGAGGCACTTGGCGTTCCTTACCAACCAAGTGAATGGAGGCTCTTCATTGATTCTTCTAGCAGAAGCTTGAAGGCAGTACTCTTAAATATTGGCAATAAAATGGCATCCGTACCTATTGCCCATTCAGTTCAGTTAACAGAAAGCTACAAAAATATGGAAGTATTGATTAATACAATCAAGTACTCTAACCACAACTGGTTAATATGTGGTGATCTCAAGGTAAGATATATTTCCCAGTTTCTTCTTGTCATTATAAATCTTCATTTTTAAAAAAATTACCTATGAAAAAAATATAAGTTCTTAGAAACCATGTACATCAATATGCAAGCATAAAGACAGTTTTCAATTTTAATTTACTACATTTAATGTATTTAAGAATTAATCCTTTCTTTCAGGTTGTGTGCCTTCTTCTTGGGATGCAAGGAGGCTACACAAAATATCCTTGCTTCATGTGTCTATGGGATAGCCGTGCTGATAGTCTTCACTATAAGCAAAAAAACTGGCCAGCTCGAGAGACATTCCAAATTGGCTGCCACAACGTGGTAGCTGAACCTCTAGTCCCTCCCAAAAATGTTTTACTGCCTCCTCTTCATATAAAGCTTGGCCTGATGAAGAACTTTGTCAAAGCACTGAATAAAGAAGGCCAAGCTTTTAAGTATCTACTGCAAAAATTCCCACACATCAGTGATGCAAAGCTCCATGCAGGCATATTTGACGGTCCCCAAATTAGAACTCTGTTAAAGGACAAGCATTTTTACACCAATATGGAAGCCAGTGAACAAGATGCATGGCGATCGTTTAGTAAAGTAATTGACGGTTTTCTGGGAAATAAAAGAAGCTCAGAATATATCTCACATGTAAATGAGCTTATGAAAAGCTTCGAAAAAATGGGAGCTCGCATGTCGATAAAAATGCATTTTCTCCATTCACATCTTGACTATTTTCCCGCAAACTGTGGAGATTACAGCGAGGAACAAGGTGAAAGATTTCACCAAGACATAAAGACGATGGAAACAAGATATCAAGGACGCTGGGACATCAACATGTTAGCTGACTATTGCTGGTGTCTTAAACGCGACGAACCAACATCGCTTCACAAACGGAAATCATCAAGGACTTCGTTTCTTGGAAAATAGTTTCTTGCATGTTTTGGGTAGGCTCATAAGTAGTCTGTAAGTTTAAAATTAATTAAAGGAAAGTCGAATTGAGTCGGTATTTATTTTTTTCCTAGTTTACAAGTAATTGTAATTTATTAAATAACTTTGATATAAATAACGAATTTTTCTTAAAATTACCCAATTTCTAAAAGAAGTAGTGAGCTGTATCTCAAAACCAGACCTGATTGAGCAAAATGAATGTCATATTTCAATTTAGGAGGACAATTTCGTTAGGAATCACTTCAGAAAACCCCAGGAACAGAATTTTTTTTTTCAAATGCAGGCCTGTGTTATTAATCTTTCCTTTGTGGGTTTTGAACCCATGCCCTCGCGTTGCTATGAAAATGTTTTACCATAACGCAAGGGCTCGGGTTTGGAACCCATAAAGGAGAGATTAATAATATCTTTATTTATATTATTAAACTGTGAGAGCGTTAGAAGTTTTAAATGTTGAATATATATATATATATATATATATATATATATATATATATATATATATATTTATATAAAAAAAAAAAAATATATGCAATATATATATATATATATATATATATATATATATATATATATATATATATATATATATATAACATAACATATATATATATATATATATATAGGGTTTCCTTATTATTATTATTATTATTATTTGTGTGTGTGTGTGTGTGTGTGTGTGTGTGTGTGTATGTATGTAGTAGTAGTAGTAGTAGTAGTAGTAGTAGTAGTAGTAGTTGTAGTTGCAGCAGCAACATTAGCTATAATAGTAATAGTAGTAGTAGTAGTAGTAGTAGTAGTAGTAGTAGTAGTAGTAGTAGTAGTAGTAAATTTAATCAAAAGGGTTTATTTATATTAATGATGTTTCTATATTTTTTTGTGTTCTGTGGTGGGCAAAGGTCGGATGAGGCGAGCCAAATACGTCCAGAGTTATGGGAAATTTCAAAGTCGTTTCCAATTTAATTCAAAGGCCGCCATGTTCCGAAACACGGCGTTTGAAACTCTTACTAAGTCAAAAGTAGTTGTTAATGAAAATAGAGAAAAGGAGTGTGTTTCAAACTTTACCAATGGAGTTCATGTAAGATTGAGCACAACGATTAAGTCTGAGATTAAACAGATCAGATGGTTGGACAGGGAAAACATGAGATTGTGTAGGTAGAAAAGCTTGTCTCACGAGCCTCTCTGAATGGAAGTCGTATCCGACTGGAAAATTGAGAATTACAGTAGTGTCCGCCGTTGTTAGTGACGCAACAATTGTGTCCGTTGTAATAGTAATATCATAAAGAAAGTGACGCAACAATTCGATGGACAGAAATATTTAAACCTTCAGATTTGGAATCCAAGGGTGAGAATTTTCCGACAACCCCTGAATTCATCAAAGTATATAAAATCAAAATTTTGATAATATTAAGCTGGTTTCACTACTCTTCTCAAGTATATTAATTATTGCTTCGAAATATTTAGAACGTGATGCTACATTTTTAAGGGGTGAGTATGTGTGAGTGAGTGAATCTTGTTCTGCCTTTTCGTTAATGAACTTTTAATTTTATTGTATTATTTTATATTACTGATGATGATTCGTTCTCGCATTTTAGATTATATATATATATGTATATATATATATATATATATATATATATAGTCTCTCTCTCTCTCTCTCTCTCTCTCTCTCTCCTCTCTCTCTACTTTCTCTCATTTAGCAAAATGACTCACAAAAACTTGCACACCTGAACTGACTAGATATATTATATATATATATATATATATATATATATATATATTATATATATATATATATATATATATATATATATATATATATATATATATATATATATATATATATATATATATCTTTCATATATATATATATATATATATATATATATTAAGCTGGGTTGAAAACATACAAAAGTTGTAGTGCAGATTTGAAACAACTTTATTTTGGTGCTCACTTCAGATACAAACTGAAATGTGTTAAAAGTAAGTTCTTCAAGATTTGTTTTCATACCCCAACTTTACCTTGAATCTTTTTATTTAAAAACAAAAATATATATATAGCCAGATATACAGTATAGCTTAAATATCCTTACATTCTTACATGCTAAACAACCTGCATAGTACAAAATCTCATAGAAAATCAGATTTTGTCTGTACTGAAGGTATTTCGATTCGAGAATGTTTGGTTTGTAGTATTGCACCATGTCGAGAAGTATGACCAACGACCCTACTAGAAACAGCGGAAACATCTTTGACATTTCTTTCAACATCGACCGAATGACACGGATACTTTGGTAGGAGAATTTGTTGATTACTAACCAAAATATCATCACTAATATCATCAAGAAGAGGTGGGGGGGTGATAGGAGTACTCCCCCAGTCTATCAGTTCCATGTAGGAAGTGGCGTTGAGATTGACGTTTAGCTGCCTTTTATCAAAGCAGCGAACTTGCACATTGGTGGAGGAAATTTTCTTTCTTGCTTGAAGAATTTGTTGACATGAAAATCTTCTTATTGTTTCCCGTTCATCTGCAACACCAGCTAGCAACAAGTTTTCTGGATGACAAAAATAGGAGTTGTTTAGGAGCACTGGAGAAATGATGTTCTGATCCTCAGGAGAAAGTTTTTGATACTGTGATACCATAAAGTGAAAATTCTTTGCACCATCTTGACAGAAGGGATGGGAGCGGATATAGAACCATATGGGGGCATAGAAGTTCAGTACGAATCGTACCAAACGCCTCAGATCATCAGATGCGGATTCTGTTGAAACGTACAATCGAAGCAGTCTGTTAGCTTTAGTTAGCCACCTTGCATGGCTTAAGGCACCCGGCTGTGCAGTTTTCAAATACCGCATATTATTATGATCTGCATTTTGTACCCCTTGCTGAATTAATAAACAGATTTTTAGTAAATACAGCTGGTCAGAACTTAGATCTTTCGTAACTGTTTCAGGAACATCAACTACAGAGCCTGGAATTGGTTGAAAATTAATGATGGGTTTGGTCTGAGGATCAAATGAGAGCAGTTTGGTTATAGGTCCTTCATGTGACGATGGGCCAGTTGTCTTCCCATCAACAACACTAAATAACTTCCTGAGTGGCAGTTCATTAAAATGCAACATGCATATGAGCCATTGAAGTGGTCTTTTAAGATGTAACTCCAACAGTGTGATTATTCCATTCTTGTTACCCGTATTCACAGGAGTTCCATCGCAAATCACTGCTCTTAAAGTCTCTGTAGATCTTGTTCGTTCAATAATACCCAGAATTTCATTAAATACATCTCGAGATCTTCCTGAGTTAGGACTAACGTGATCGATGTAACATGCATCTGGAAATGACACTAGCACGTAATGTTCTTCTCTAACTTTTCTACGCACACCTCCAGTATCGACAAGTGTTTCATCTATTTTTCCATCGAAACCAATGCAGACCATACCTCTGTGTTGCAGCAAATGCTCCTCTGACTGTTTGTCTCTCCAGTATTTTCTTTGGCGTTGTAACTTACTTGGATCAACAACGTTTTTTGGTGACAGAAGTCCGAGGTCCTTGAGGGCAGCATTAACTATGAGACATGCATCTCTATTGCTCACATTTGTCCTCTCTAATGCTTTACACAACTCAGGATACTGGTTTCTATTTTGAGGGTGACATTCTTCCATTTCTTCTGATTCTAAGGAAAATGATTCTTCTAGCACATCACTCTCACTGCCTGATAATTCAACTGAACTTACACATTTTTGCGTATCTTTGTGTCTCATCTTACTTTCAAATGTCAACCGTTTCCTTTTCCTTTCCTGAAGTTTCATGTTTTTCTCTGTTCTTTCCTTGTCCACCTTTCCTATTATCATGCGTCTTGAAGTGTTTTGATCAAGCCAAAATTGCCATTCCAATACAGGGATTTTCTTTTCATTGGGACATTGACATTGATTACGTTCAACTATACCATTATGAACACACTTGCACGCGCTAATGTCGAAGAGACGAGAAAATGATTTTATTTTATCTTGATATGTTAGAGAAGATTGTTTATTTCTTGAATATTTCATCAAATCATTGACATTCACTATTAGTCTCTTCACTTTCACTATAACACTTTCAAATTCTATTGTTGGAATGCCTGCTTTATTGTATATGCCTTTAACTTCTGTTGCCACTAACTTTGCTAGATGAGTAACACTGGCATCTTTGTTGACTACTTGATGGAACTTGTAGGCTCTAAAAACATCCTCAGCCAGTGGTAGCTGATTTTCGACAAGTGGTTGTGGATAACCGAATATTGCATGCCTGTCTTTATGCCTTGTTGCACATGCCATGATACGTCTTGCAATAATAGTAATAAACACTGCACCCACAGGACTTATCTCAAACGTCGAATAGTCTGGATCTGAAATGAGACAGAAATAGCTCTCAATTAGTATTAAAACCAAATTTTGAAGAACAAAGCATATAAAATTCATAACTTAAAAATAGTAAAAAACGATGTCAAAACCCTTTTAAAAAAACTAAAGTTGGGCCCCCTAGACATTGAGTAAATGCAAAATGATTTTTTGTCCCACTACAGGGAAGCCAAGGAGCACCAATTTGACCATGTTTGGTTATCCCACCAAAATTCAATGACTTAATATATATATATATATATATGTATGTAATAACAATAATAATAATAACAATATATGTATATATATATATATATATATATATATATATATATATATATATCATATATATATATATATATATATATATATATATATATATATATATATATAAAAATATATATATATATATTCATTTTATTTTTTAGAATAAACTCTCACAGGTTTTCTTTTTCTAAAAACTATATATATATATAATATATAGAGCCTCTGAAATTACAAAGACGCAAATTAGGATTATATAAAAAAATTATAGTAATAAAATTGTGGTGTAGTGGCAAGGCCATGGTTAAAAATTATACATAAAATGAAAAGACTGCATTAATATTTTGGGGAAAATGAATAGCTTAATTTTGACGGAAGAAAGACTTACTCTATTCAAGCTTTTATTAGTTTAAAAGAAAAAAAAAATAAAATTGAAATGTCGAAATGAAAATGTCACAGTATATATATATATATATATATATATATATATATATATATATATATATATATATATATATATATATATATATATATATATATATATATATATATATATATATATATATATATATATATATATATATACTATATATATATATATATATATATATATATATTCATTCTGATAAAAATTAATCTAACTCTTTTTATTAAACATTGAAGCAAGTGTATTAATTTTTATTTTGGTACTTTTATATTTTCTTAAATGATAAATAAGTAGAAATAATTCAATATCTAAATACTGATTATTATTATCTATGTATTTATGTATGTATGTATATGTGTGTGTGTGTGTGTGTGTATTATTATTATTATTATTATTTATTTTCTATTGTTTTTAGTATTATTTTATACGATGATTGCCAGTCTAATGTATTAAGTAAAGTGTCTATAATTATTGTGTGTGTGTGTGTGTGTGTGTGTGTGTGTGTGTGTGTGTGTGTGTGTGTGTGTGTGTATTATTATTATTAACGGACTTTAAATCGAATTTTAAATATTTTACGATATAGAAAATTGTTGTAATAAATCGAATATTAATCCTAATACAAAATGTGAATGAGAATTCCCTTTTCAACCGCGGATGAAGATGACTTCCAAATAGGAAGGTGGATGCCATATGTTCCTAAACACTCTAAATATGGATGAACACCTTTACAACTATGCACGCTGATGCAATCTGAAATTATACTTAATGTGCGCATATAATATCCAGGTACGACTGTGGATGTTAAGACTTACATTCCTGATGCATATTTAGAATAGAAAAACGCATGAAGAAAATTTCTTTACATACTTCTTTTCGACATGAAGTCTTGTGAAGTGATATGTGTCAATTTTTTTTGTATTATTTCTTATTATATATATATATATATATATATATATATATATATATATATATATATATATATATATAATATAATATATATATATATATATATATATATATATATATATAATAATAACCAACCTTAACTAATAATAATAATATATATATATATATATATATATATATATATTGTGATAGGGTGACTTTACGAAATCCAAGAGCCAACCAAATTTAGTTGAAGTGAGGAAAATCGGCAGCAGAATTACGTCTTTTTGTATGTGTAGTTTGCCGTAGAAGAGTGTCCAAGCAACGATTGAAATACAAGTGATTCTTGCGGAGAAGCAGAAATTATATTGTCAAGGTACAATCTAAAGTCGTAAGCCAAGTTATAAGTCAAGTCCAGTGTAACAGGGTGCTAGTGGGAGAACGGCAAAACAACTTGGTATTATGGGAACGACAAACAGCTTGGTCGGTGAGGACGTTCAGTAGCTTGTCAGTCTCTGGACGACGTGGATCAGTTCGCGAGTGTTGAGACATAATCACTTGTCAGTTCACTGAAGTTGGGACCATTCGGTTGTGGTGTCAGGGAGTGAGTGAATCCCCAACGTGAAGTGTGTCACCGGGCTTCAACTGAAAAAGATATCGATCGTCAGTAGTTGAGGAGTGCCAGCATTGGTGCCACGACGTATTAGTGGTTCACAGTTGAACATCCTTTATTATCAATTGTTTTATATTGTAAATTATTACCCAAACGAGGACAAACAATTATAGCTGCTCTCACACACACACACATATATATATATATATATATATATATATATATATATATATATATATATATATATATATATATATATATATATATATATATATATATCATAAATTTGTGTATTTTTTCCATCTATTTCTTTAAACAGGTTAACAGTCTCGTCTCCAAGAACGAACTCGTAAAATAACCGGGGTGTCCATTCATCCGGTTACAACTGGTGGACCGTAGCTTTCTTGGAACGGCGAGATCAACAACGGATTGAGAGCAGCGGTACTACAAGAACTCCGAGTAAAAGCTAAGTACAGAGTGTATTATATCATATTGCAAATTGTGGGTAAGGGTATCTGGTTTGGGAAAGTACCGGTGGTTGGGTTGTAAGTGCGCCAAAAAAAAATATTAAGAATTTTATAGATAGGTTTAAGCAATCACTAATTGTGAAAGAATTTTTTTTCTCTCACTGAATTGGCGTTCTGATTTTTTATTTATTTTACATTGATTCTTGCGCTTATTGAGAATTTATAAAGATGGAAAGCGGATATGAAAGTAAAGGTGACAAGCCCCAAACGAAACTTAGTTCAGTAGTAGAACTCCCGACCATGCTGAGACAATCACTGGCAGAAGAAACAAACGACACCGACTTCAACAATATAGCAGAGAGTGTGGCAGGTCTGAACCAGGCACTACAAATGAATAAAGCCAGCACACGCCGTGGACAGGAGGCAGAAACAAGAAATGAGAGTCCTAACATGGGCCAAAGCATGGACAAGTAAAGGGAGGATCAAATACAACAACGAATAACTAAGAAGAAATCCACAGCAAAGAAGCCAAATGTACGTTACGAATTGAAGTACAGACGTGCCACTTCGGAAGAAATGGACAGCACTGCTTTCAGAAGTGGGAGTGACAGTAACAGTGAAAGTGACCAAGATCAATTAAGAAAGAAAAGAAAAAAGAAGAAAAGGACAGCCAGAAAATACACTATAGATGAGAGTTCGGCTATAGAAGGCGATTCCATTGAAGACAGCGACCTGGACAAAGGGGGAAAAGCTGTGGCTGTGATACTGCAGTGGAGCTGGAAAAAACGAGGATGGAACCAACTATGGCGGTAAATAGCCTCATCATCCTGGCTAGGGAACTTCTGGAGGTCTTAAGAACATTCAGTAAGGCAAGTGTGAAAGCTGTTAAGCCTCTAAAATATGGAAACGAAAAAGTCCAAACCTTCAATGTTTTCATTGAGGATTAAGAGAGATATGCCAAGGAACAATTAGGGAAAGACAAAAATCATTGGGCTGTAGAATTGCGGAACTTTTTGGAGGGTCCATCATTGCGGACGTATTACAGCATCTACAGGGCCAAAATGAGTTATATCACAATAGTGGCAAGACTAAGGAGCTGGTGTAAAGAGGAAAAAGAGAATGAGATCCTAGATTTACAACGGGAGTTCTGGAGAATAGAAATGAAGAAGAATGAGAAGTTTGCAGAGTTTTCTATAAGATGCTAAACGACATGACGAGGCAGTCACGAAGGGAAGAAACAAAGAGAGAGATGGTAGAGATGGTTGAAAAAGCAGTTTGCAGAAATTTTGCTCCCGAAGAAAGTAGCTAGGAGATTTAAGGTCCGAATGGGAGAGGAGAAAGAAAGGGCAAAAAATTAGATGGAAAGACGTTGTCAATTGGGTCCAAGAAGAGACGAACTTGAGAACAGAACATGTAACATTTTTTGATGCCGCGATTCTCAATGTGGGGCGACATTGCAGGGATGAAAAAACCAAAACGGCCAGACATTATGCCGACCAAGTACGGTACGGATAGTACCGGTACGCCTCCCAGTGAGGGAACATAAAGGTTCACGGCCGGAGAATTACTTGGAGCCTATGAGGAAAACAAGGTGGAAGGTGCATACCGCCTAGTTGCCAACACAGACGGACACATAAAGAGAGATTGCTGGAGGATTTAGAGGGTGCGTATTTTGGTAGTGTTAGGTAGCAGTGGGCACACAATTTCCAACTGTTGAATGAAAGACTAGAAGCAGAAGTGACAGGACGCCAGCAAGAAGGACAATAGGTGTAAGTGGTAGAGCACACTGAGAACGGTGCAAGGGTGCTCTCGGGCGTTGATATTGAACGCAAAATGAGTTTTGTGGTGCGAGGAAAGTGGGAAATCATGTGGGAGTCTGCCCTATGAAGCAGGAAGTGAAGAATTGAAAAAAGAGATAGAGAAAGCAAGTAAGTCATCGGAAACGAGACCGCTCCGCTATTACCGGGAATGAGCCGGACTAAATCACGAGTAATAGACGCACAAGCAAGTGTTCCAACCGGTTAAGCAAGGTCTGTTCGATACTATAATCCGGAAGCCCGAATAGTATATGTGATAACGGGCTTAGCCCTTTGACACAGGCGACCAGAACAAATGTGAGTGCGAAAGAGGACGATGTAACCAGACAGATGAAGTGACAACTGGAGATGCCAGGGTTGTGGTAGGAAGCAATAGGATAAGTGTGCAGGGTGGCATTTAATTTACACCATTATTACGCGTTTAAAGTACAGACTTGATGTAAAAAGGCGGCTTGGCGGATACAAGGGATTCAGGGATCCACAGTACTGTATTATTGGAGAAGAAAATGAATCAAAAAAGAGATTTTCGAATCCCGGAGACAGTCAGCAGGAAAAATGAGGTGAAGGTATGAAGGGACCCATCATTCACTGGCACGGAATCCGCAGGGAGAACTGTTTACTTGGAGTGGGACCATGACGGAATGATTACGCCTCGATAGATTTTATCATAGAAGGTACCATGAAGGAAGGCGTCATCTTAGGAGAAAATGCCCTTCTTAACAAAGAATCAAATCAAATTAAATGTGGTAGAGAAGACATTTAGCTCGTATTGGTTGAAACTGGCATTTACAGAAACAATGTACATTACTCCAAAATTAACCATAAACCTGCAAAACCAAGAGCGCTTCACCGGGCAGCAAATCGCCTCAGGGAAAAGAGGCGCCGTTCAGTCCGTTCCACCCAGGATTACAGCAACAATCAATAACAGTCTCTCACCCGAAGCATCCTGTGTCCATGGCCGAGACGTCCAAACTACCCGCTGATCCTTCCCATCGGATCACCCGCTGCCCGAGTCTTCACTCTTGAACTTAATTAGTAACAAGTCTGGTTTCTTCCAAGTTAAGGTCTTTCACTGGCCATCGCAAGTATACACGGTGGTCCCCACAATATTGCCAATTAAAACGAGTCTATTTTTTTATAAGTTAGTGTCATTCACTGGCCATCACAAGTTTACACGATGGTCACCACAATCGTGCCCTTCTCCACAGGATCTTTAACAAACTATTCAATTAATGATGATGTTAGTTAACTTTTACCACCATCTTGGTAACCTTATCGACTTTTAACTCTACTCCATCTTCCGTGCCAACGATTCACTGATTATTCTTTTAAACTACGCTTGCATAATAAATCGCACCTTACTTATTAATTTAGTTAGTGGTTTTAATTTTGACACCCTCTCACAATATATATATATATATATTTAATATATATTTATATATATATATATATGTATATATGTAATTTTATATATAATATATTGATATATATATATATAGTATATTATATATATATAATATATATATATTATATATATATATATATATATAGTAATAGGTTCACACCTCACGCGCATAGAAACTATTCTAGGTAGATTTGATTCTTTCTCTTTTTGAATTTGGCTACCTAGGATTTCGTGACTAGGGATCGAATACCCGGCGACGCCCTCTTGCCATCGAATCATGTCGTACCGATTCTGGATCGCCACGGATAGGGACGGCATAAATTTCATAAATCTAGTAGATAGGTCGGCGTGTTGTCAGGTTTAGTCTGTTCTATTTATCAGAAAATAGGGCATATATATATAATATATATATTATATATTATATATATTATATAGTTATATTATATATATTATTTTTATTATATAATATATAATATATATATATAATATAAGTATATATGTGTTATTATTACAATATATAATATATTTTTATAAACATTGTTATCAGTTTTGAAATATTCTTGTTATAAGAATAAATCTTTGCTTAACAAACTACTCTGACGATATTAAAAAAGATTATGGTACATAGAGAGATTTAGTGAAAAAAAGTACGATAGTTTTGTCATTCTGGCTTATTTATAATTGTTACGATTCAGTAATTTTAGGTTAGCACATATTGTGATATGCATATTTTGATATATGTGTTCAACTTATTTTAAATTCGTTATTCTTACTAGAAATGGGTCTATAAAATAATTGATCTATTTAAATTTCCATTTCGTCGGTTATTTGAGTCTTCAAACATTGAAGATACAAACGCATCGCACGCTAACATTTGTCTACCGGATGATCAACTATCCGTATCCTAGAATTGTGAATTTGAATATTTATTATATTTACCATATTACAGGTGAATTGCTTAAAGTCCATCTTCTATTGGAAATATTGTCATCCTCGTTTTCGAGATCGTTGTATAAAACTTTAGTGATCTTTCTTAGAAAAATCAAATCAAATAAAACCCAATAAGTTCGACTGGAATGCCTATCAAGATTATTAAGAAAATACGATTCACATACTGATGATGGTTTGAATAGTATAGTGATGCATTGATGTGTTATGTTTTTGAAGCTACTGCTAAATTAAAAAAATTTTAAGTAATTTATTAAAATTTAAGTTTTTCATTATTTCATAAGTTAA
>JABUQX010021112.1:35000-47047 GCA_015478945.1 Trachelipus rathkii | reverse complement strand
CGAGAGAGAGATATATATATACTTTAGATATATATATATTATATTATATATTATTATATATCCTGTATATAATATATATATATATATATATAATATATATAATATATATATATATTTATATATGAAAATTATATATATATATATATATATATATATATATATTATATATATTATATATATATATATATATATATTACTATATATTAATATAAATTCGTAAAATTAGAAAATGTTGAAAAAAAGCTCTTACAAAAGAAATTTTTTTTTACCTATTCAAAAAGGCATACCTATTAAAAATCTTCAAAAATCGAAATTATAAAAGAGATGGATAGGAAAGAAATTCAATTATTAAACGACATAGGTTTGGGCTCTCAAATTTAAATAACCAATTATTATTATTATTATTATTATTATTATTATTATTATTATTATTATTATTATTATTATTATTATTATTATTATTATTATTATTATTATTATTATTATTATTATAACGGTTTAGTAATTAAATGTTTTCACAATTATTTATAAGACAAAGTTTCTTACATAATATACGAACTCGCTAAAGGTATTTAGTGCCTTGAGCTATAGGAAAAACTAGTGTGCAATTCCGATAGTAAAAAAAATTGTCGATAGTGCTATTAATAGTTTCCCAGCATCGTTAGATCAGGCGTGGCAATTTTTTATTAGCACACTACTTACTATTTTTCATGTCATTTTCATGTTATTTAACTTGAGAAGGGAAAATTGGAACATAACTTCCTTAATTTTCATCCATTTGCACCAAACAAAAGCAAAATGTAACTTATTTCAATCTCGAAACGTAATTTCGGGTATTTTTCTCTATTTTTTGCTTTGTATTAAATTTGAAGAAACCATGATCCTAGACAATTTTGAGATCATGCCCTGCAATTTTTGTCTAAATGACTTGAACCTTGACATACGCATAGATCGGTGGTGTCTGTCTTAATGTTTAAAATTATAGTTGAAATTTTTTTATTACTGTTCTTATTGCTTGAAAATTATATATCATCTTTTTATATCACAATTGTTTTTGCGGCTTAATTTTTTAACTTTTCTGCTTATGAATAATTTGGGAGATACATCTTTCTTTAGATAATTATTTTTTATGCGCAACCATTTTGCTTTAGTACGGGAGAAAATTTAAGAAAAAACAATTCTGTAGGCTAATTAATGCGGGGTTCCTCCTACTAGCTGCAAGTATAGAGTCCTATCAAGCGCCGCTAAAAACCTCCTTTCCCTCCTCCTTCGCAGGTAAAGTTAATCTCTTACAGAAAAGCTTATAACTACTCGCATTTACTGCCAAAGAACCAATCGGTCGCGGTTGGAGAATGCTTTTTAAAATAAAGAATTATTGAGGTTGTAATATTAAAGACAAATGTTTCTACAACCTTAAAATTTAAATTTTAGTTAGGAGGATAGATTCCTAAAAACTACTGAGTTTGGGAGCACGAGTGACATACTTAAATGTGAGAACAGAGATAAGAATGTTTCGCTAATAATTTCTCATAGTTTCTTTAGTAGCTGGTTCTTCAATTCTGGTACGTTTCAATTTTCTCTTTGCGATAACGGTTTCATAAAGGTGAGAGGCACCTTGAAGTCGCAATAGGTAGAAAGCGAAGAATAAAAGCTATTCCTTCCCACTTCTTTTTCAAATTCGAGTAGTAATAAATTTAGTTCGTTACTAATATGAAATTATTATTATAATATAAACATAAACTAAATGAACGTGAAAAATTATCATCATAAAGCTATAATACTAGTCAATATATAGGTATAGAACAGTATAGTATCTCCAGATACTAACAATAATTGTAATATATGGAATATCGACGCTAATACAAAAGATTATCATAATAAAAAAAATATATCTCCCCCAATTTTAGATGCCCTGCAAATTTTTTGTTCGATTGGATGATCAGAAAATTTTTCACTTTTGCCAAAAAAAAAAAAATCGTAAAAGTGAAAAATCGCGCTAAATTTTTCTGATCTGAACATATGATTTTTAAAAGAGGGCGATTAAAAATTTTTCTTTGTTTTTAAAGAACGAGTTTATTAATATAAATAATATAAATAGCTTTTAGCAAGGATTCTACCGTTTGCGGAACATCTTTTATATATTACAAACGGAAAAACTAAGACAAAACTAAATGTAAATATTTACATCAATGTTATTTTTTCAGCTTTCTTGAAATCACACTTTTTTTTTTTTTTTACAGATAAACAACACCGTCACGAGCAGAGCCCTAATCTAGGGGGGGTGTACTCATTTATACGTCCGAGCAGGACGAAGCCAAGCTAAGAATAGAATAGCTCACATTCTCCACAGACCAGTTGCGAACCTGGTGACCTCAGCTTTGTGTTGGCGAGGGCTCTCCACTGAGCTAATCTGGCGCTTTCATATAAATTAATATAATAATGTATATACAAATATACATATACATATACATAGAATATCATAAAAACAAAACTAAATAGACTATATATATCTTATATATATATATATTATATATATATATAGATAATATATATATATATATATAATATATATATATTATATATATATATATAATATATTTATTAATATATATATATATAATATATATTATATATATAATATTATATAGTATATTAAATATATATATTATATATATTATATAATATATATATTTATAATCTATATATATAATATATATATACCTATATATATATATATATATTATCACCAATATTATTGTTCATCATTGTTAATATTTATTATTATATCATTATATTATATTATTTTATTATTATTATTTTATTATTATTATTCATTATTATTATTATTATTATTATTATTATTATTATATTATTATTATGGTGAACTAAGAAAAGTACCGCATGATATTCTAAAATAAGATAGGTAGAAATAATCAAATATATGGAATAAGTAAGAAATTTGTTATGCGAAAATGAATTTTTTTTTTAATATCTCCAAAACTACGATAGGTACAGAAAACTAATAACATATATGGAATTAGCGTGAAATTTGTATGAAATTTTTTTTTTTATTTAAAATCCAGGGTAAACCGAAAGATGCAAGAGTCGGGATCTGCTCGGCGCTCCTGGGGACGACGGGGGGTGCTCTGTCCCCCGTGGCCTCGAGCCCCCCAAAAAAAAAATTCTAATTTTCAAAACAAATATTTTTTAGTATATTAAAACAAATCTTTTTTTCATACAAATTATACGCTGATTCATATATGTTATTAGTTTTCTTGTACATGTTTAGTTTTGAAGATATTAAAAAACAAAAATAATTAATTTTCCATATAATATTTCATACGTGATTCCATATATGTTATATTAGTTTTCTTGTACCTATCTTAATTTTAGAGATATCATGCGGGTACTTTCTTTAGCTTGCATTATTATTATATTATTATTATTATTATTATTATTATTATTATTATTATTATTATATTATTATTATTATTTTTATCACAAGTTATTGTTATTTACCATTCATTATTATTATTATTATTATTATTATTATTATTATTATTATTATTATTATTATTATTATTATTATTATTATTATTATTATTATTATTATTATTATTATTATTATTATTATTATTATTATTATTATTATTCCCCTCACGAAGGTGGCCTCGTTGCCGTCGAGAGGGGGCACAGACACTTTTGTGTCTGCGAAGTGCCACTTTCTTTCTTTTTGTTATATTTTGTTCTTGTTTACTTCCGCCTTATTATTATTATTATTATTATTATTATTATTATTATTATTATTATTATTATTATTATTATTATTATTATTATTATTATTATTATTATTATTATTATTATTATTATTATTATTGTTATTATTATTATTATTGTTTTCGTTATTTTTTTATTATTTTTTTTATCTTTTTTCCCCCGTTCCTCTTACCCGTCTTCTCTGTTATTATGTCCGCTTCTCATCCGTTTTTCTGACGTTCTCCCTACGTATCCCTGATCTTCTCTTCTGAGCAGTCCCCCATTCCTGTTTGTTGGTGGCTACCGGGCTGTTGTTTCTGTGTGTGTCATGGGCCCATCTTGCCCTCCTTACTACGTGGGTGAGGGTACGGTAAAAACGCGGGTTTTCTTGCCTTTCTCCGGCCGCCTATTGTAGAGTGCCCGAACCTTGCCCTCAAGGAGGCTGTCCTGCACTTGGGCGAATAATCTTGGGCTTCGCGTCCTATCCGTTTGGTGAAAGACCTCCTTTCCCCTCTTTGGGATTGGACGCGGAGTTCCGGGAGACTTTCCCGAGGCCACATCCGCTGCCATCCTACGGGGTGGGGTTTCTAGGGGGGAGGTGTTATGCTCTGGGCTTGGTGGGCGCGGTTACTGCGGTTACGCTCCCGGGATTTAATGTTTCTATTCATCATTCGTGTTATTGAATTTGTGTTCATTTATTGCATGTGCAATTGTTTTGCAGAATTTAAGTTGAGAAAAAGTTAAAAAAGTTTAGCGGCTTTCCAGAAAGGCGGCAGATCACATCGCGGGTTCCCAACCGTCACTCCCTGGACGTTTCAGGCTGTGACAGAGGGGTTTGATACCCTTGTTGATGAAAGTTTGGTATCCACCACTACCCCTATCGCCTCAATTCCGGCCCCTTTCAGGGACTGTCCGTCTAGACAGGTGAGGTGTTGTGGGCCTCTCAAGAATACCTTGTCTCTCAATCTTTAGCGTTTGTCATCGCCAAGACCGCCTACGTCAGCGGGGTTTCCGTTCAAACGCCAGATTAATCACTCGCGCCCTCCTCCAGGGGTCCTGGGTCTTGATTCCTACCCGCTTTTTTTATTTACATTCACCGTCATCTCGTCCACTGACTTCTGTGAGCCAGCTCATCCTTAGTGATGCTTGGAGCTGCTCTTCAAAACTACTGAGCAACAGGCTACGCCATATGAGGAACGGTTCCATCTTGGTCCGTGCTGCCTCTCGTACCCAGAGCAACGTACTTGCTTCCCTATCACCATCTGGGGAAGATTCCCAGCATTTCTAAACCTGATGATGTTCGTAACACGTCGAAGGGCCATATATGCGCCGGAGTTTTGTTCCGATGCTTCGATTGACATCCTAACTCATTTAAATCACCACGTGCCTATCAACGACGTTTATCGGTTCCCTCCACGTAAGGAGAAGCTCAATGAGAACCCTCGTCTGCTACTTACTTCTATGTGCCTTTCCCTCCATAGAGGAAAAACTTGGTTTTTACATGCACACGGTTCGGACTTTTGTGCCCTTCCCGAGAAGATGTTTCAAGTGCCATAATCTTGGTCCCCCCAGAATATTGTTGGTCTCCTCAGACCATATGTCCGACATGTGAAAGTTCTCTCCACCCGACCTGTGCAAACTCCTCCATCGTTGTCCTAACTGAAGGGACACATCCAGCCTCGCTCTGTTCACGTGCCCTTTTTTTGCCTGGAGAAGGAAATCCTGGAGCAGTGCGCCATTCATAAGTATGACCGTCGTGAGGCTTCCCGCCGGGCGAGGGAGAAGCTAGCTCATCTTTCCTCTTCTAGTGCTGCGGCCACGCTCTCCATCTGCAGTTGCTTCCACGTTGCTCATCACCCCCGTGGCGTTGTGCGGAACTTGTTTCGCAGTCTATTACGTTCGACCGTTCGATCCGTCGGCCTTCGTGCTGTTACTGGATCACCCTGTTTCAGTGGTTCCTTGGCTCTGGAAAATTGTCCTCCCAACTCTCCTGAAATGGTCCACCGGACCACTCGTCGTCTTCGCCAGCACACACTACTCTCTCTCTCATGCTCCTCTCCTTGTAGAGGTCATGCGCTCCAAGGGGTTGTCTGATTTTTGCGACATGTTCGCTTCTAGGTCTGATAGCAAACGTTAAATGTAGCTCGTCGGAGCTACCTGTCGTATCCGGAAACGATGCTTCTGTTTCACCGGGTAATACACAAGTCCCCTTAAACGGGTTTGGCGAGAGTGCGTCAGGTGGATCTTCCCGGGACACGACATCCGTACTCGCTTGCCTATCAAGCCGGGACTTCTTGAAGCACGAAGGATCGTTTGCACTGGGACCTGTCTCTGTAGCTTCTAAACGGGCTCGCGTCCAAAACCCGCGTGGCCATTCTCGACAGTGGTCGACCTTCAGCCGTTTTGATATGTTTCTACTTCAATTTGGCTTTTCCAGGATTCTGAAGGCTTCTTTTCGGATGGCACGATGGACTCTTCGGACTACTCTTCTTCTGTGGGTGTGTCACGTGCTGACACTGTTGTCCCGCCCAAGGGAGGTCCGAGGAGGTATCGATTGACCTCGCCCTTGCAGTTTCGTTCGGGTAGACGTGGCCCCGCTTCGATGGGTGTTGAGGGTGGGTTGGCTTGCTGGTGAACGCAGGAGGATGGAGGAGTCTTCCTTTCCTGCCTCTTCCCCTCCACCCTTTGACTTCGGACCTGTCGACTGAGCCTTCTGGCTCTACTCGGGCGCGACCGCTTTCGAGATTTTGACTGCGGTCACATACACTCGGTCTTCCGATATGTGTATTCTCACTCCGCCGACACCGTTCCATATTTTGTCCTCGGCTCATTCCATCTTCCCCAGCCTCGTTAGGGCCTCTGGAGGACACGTCCCCTTCCCAGCCTGCTAAGAGGTCTGGCAGGGGTGCGTCTGAGGGGAGAAATGTTCGAATGTGGGAAGGAGTGACTTGGTGGGCGCTTCTTTGGTGAGCCCTCTCATGAGTGCCAGGATCCGCCGTTTCATAAACAGGGGTCCCACAATCTCTGCTGTGATCTTCCTCTCTGCCTCCGGGGTTTGAGGTTCCTTGTCTGTGGGGTCGTCCGCGGTTCACGGGTGCCATACGACTTTATCTTCTGAGAGACTGGACAATCAAACATCGTGACTATTGTGCACGGATCGTTCCTGACATTGATTGTTTCCGTTTATGGGCACGTTTCATTCCAAAGGACGCGCGAATTTTGGCTAATTACGAAGAACTAAAGAGATTACTTGTTGATCATCAGCCTTGACTGTTTGGTTTACAGGAGTTGCAACTTCGTGACCGTGACCTTTTGCATCTTCAAGGTACAGGGAACCCATTATTTGCCCTGAATCGTCGGAGCCAGCGACGAGGTGGGCAGGCGATCCCTGCTTTACGAGTCTATCCTTTAATCCCATTCCCCTCCACTCCATGTCCCGTCGCGCTCGTATCATCTTAAGCGCCGCTTCGCTATGCTCAGTGTACTGGCGCCAAGCTGTAGCATATACCATAGAAGGACCCTCGTCGATTTTTTCAGCGAGTCTCCCACGCGCATTGTTGGTCGCTTGGTGCTTTAACGTCCGATCCTTGTGGGGTGCTCTGTTACGTCCCCAATACCTAATTGGTTATTAGTATTTATGCAAGATTTTCTCATTGGGATGTCTCAACACGGGCTTTCCAACCTTTGAACGTTTCGATACTGGCCCTTCTTCCTGTGTTGACGTCTCGTTGTGCTCCACCATCTCGTCTTTAGATTGTTTTGGGTGGGAAAGGTCGTAATTTCCTCTGTGGTAGTTGACCGCTACCTAAATCGTGATAAGCCGTCCTTCGCCCCAGTCCGCAGGCTACCACCTATTCAGGCTGGCGCTATGACAGAGGAGACTGGTCTTTCCTTCACTCAGGCATCTACATTCCCATTCTTTCGCTGCACTAACGCATTCCCGTCCGCGCGATGCTTCACTTTACTTTCAGGAAGTTATCTTCAGGCGGCAACGGAGCATACACCCCGTTTATCGGAAATCGACAATCCCCTGGTGGAACCAGGAATATGCTCGGGTTCATCGTGAAAAGCGTAAGTTTGTATAGAGCCTGTATAAACGGACTCCACTTTCCAACTTGATTTTGTTTTAAGGCTTCAAGGGCCCGCTCCGGCATATTATCGCCGTGACGCGGAAACAGTTTTTTTCCGCACATATTTAACGCTTCCATCGTTAATTTCTTCTAACGAGGCTGTATCATGTGGTCCACTAAAAAGGTGTGAAAATTTTCACAAAAACGTCATGCAGATTCGCTATTATCCCGTTTACGGGCCGCAAACCTCTGATGTTCATCTTTGCTCGGCAAAGTCGTGGGGACGCAGTTAGGTTATCACTCGCGTCCTGCTCAGCGGCTCCCGGTATCCTGAACCTTTTCGCTCTGATCGCTGCGGGTGGGCTTTCCGGATTTTCTGTTCGCACCTGGTGCAGACCTTCCGTACAACAGGTTGTTCACCGGAGCAGAGTTCCTGGACACCCTCAAACTTTGCAAGGATGGAGCGCTGGCCTACAGCATCTCTTCCAATGCTCATGCTCATCCTTCTGCCCTGGCTTCCCTTTCGGGCTTATACATAGAAGTATGGGTGGAGGGATCTTCCCTCCCGTCTGGTCTACTGATATATTGGTCCCATTTCCAAACCTGGGAAGGATCCGACTTCTTCAATAACCATCGCTATTTCATTTGACCTGCACTAACTGTAAGCTCATAGAAGAGTTGGTGCTTCCATCTTGTTCCCCATTGGAAAGCTCGCATAGCATTTTCCGACACCATTTGGTTTTCGTCACCATAGCTCTACCCGGATCCTCTCTTCGGTTGGATAACCGTTCGTGAGTCATTCTGCTTACAACAAATGACTTGCCGTTTTCTTTTGACTCGAAAAGGCGTATGACATATGGGAGGTTGGGGGTTTTGCGGGACTTCCTTTCTCTGGGCTTAGGGGCAACTTCCCTCTTCTTCAGTTATTAATATCGATCGTTCGTTTCAGGTCGTTGTGGTACACTCTGTCGAGGCGTTTTGTCTGGACGAAAGGGTCGGCAGGGCAAGTGTACTGAGCGGTTGGCTTTTCGCAATAGGTTTCAATGGTGTTGTCGGTTCCATCCCGCCGTCAGTGCGCTGCTCCATCTATGTTGACGATTTTGCCCTGTACATCTCTGGATCTAAACTTCCTTGCAGGAGCGTCAACTTCAGCTCGCCATCGATAGTGTTTCCTCCTGGTGTTCTGCATGTGGCACATTCTCTGTCGAAAACTACAGCCGTGCTTTTCGAAAAAATCCTCGTCGGTACGGGGTCGACTCCAATCGCTCTCTAATGTTACACTTTAATGGCTCCCTATACCGTGTGGTGCGACGGTGAGGTTCTGGTCTGGCTGATCGTGAGTCGCCTCACGTACTTTCCTCATATTACTCTCCAAAGCTAATTGCGCCGTTCCTCTGGATTCTCGGCACCTCACGCTCCAAGACTTGGGGTGCGGACGGAAAATATGCTCCACTTTACATCATGCTGGTGCGGGCTATAACAGACTATAGTTGTGCCATTGGGCAGAGCTTCCGTCCTACTCCGTCTTCTTTGACCCATTCAGACGAAGGTCTTGGGAATTGCCACGGGAAGTGGTTCCGTCTCTCCGAAGAAGCTTGGAGGTTGGAGGGCGGGGTGATGCTCCTATCCTGGGAGGGAGCAGCTCATGTGCTAGCTGTTCATCCCCGGCTTCGGTTTCCTAACTCGTCGGCCCTTGAACATCTATCATAGGGTGTGTCCGTCACACCTTCTTGCTGGCCTTTGTGGGGCTGTTAATTCCATCCGCTTTTCGCTAGATCTCTCTGCGAGCGGTCGCCTATCGATTTCTCCTGCTTCCCGTTCCTTTGGGTCTATCCCGCCTCCTGCTCTCTGCAACGGGATCCGGTCTTTGAGTAAGTCTGAGGCACACCCGGTGCAGTTGATGAGATTCCTTTTTGTCTCACGGGGAGGCCATAGGGCAACTCTTATAGCGGTTTACACGATTGGTTCAAGACGGAGGGGTGGGGTGGGGGCTTCAGCTGTGTTTCCGAACATCACTGTATCCCCCTTCCACCGTATTTTTCTGTTTTTTCAGCTGAACTAATAGCGATGTCTTGGGGTGAACCGATCAGTACCTTCACCCCGCTGGGGGTCAACTATAGCTCTTTTCGATCTCGGAGCGCCTCCAGGCATTGCTTGACGGTCGACTCGTAACCCTTTGGTCTGTGCCATTCAACAGTATGCTTGTTACCTGCGCAGAACCACAACATTGTGTTCTTTGGGTTCCCTTCTCTGTGGATGTTCCGTAACGAACGGGCCGATGGGGAAGCCAAACAGGTGGCTGCACACGGGGTGTCGTGTGCCCAATACATTCCTCCTGCTGTGCGCCTGGGCCATTTCCCTGCTATAGATTTCTTCTCTTTGCGTCGGGGCTTCTTCTCTGGCTGGCAGTCATGTTGGGCGGAGGAATGCTCGTGGGGCCCAAACTTGGAATGTCAAACCCGTCCTTGTCGGGTGGTCTTCATCTAGTAGGAGGAGTCCCTCCTGGAGGTGGCATGGTTCGATTTCGTCTTGGTCATATAACTCTCAGCCAGAATTTCTTATGTCTCGGGAGTTCCCCCCGACCTGCCCATTTTGGTCTTCAGTTGTCCTCTCACAGTCGTTAATCTCTTTGTGGATTGCTTGGCCATCTCGACCCTTAGAAGCAAGTTCTTTTCCTGACGTGCTAACTGTACCTCTTCAGCATTCGCCTTCAGCACATCTTATCCGAATTCATCTCATTTTCGTAGTGATCGTTTTTGGGCCTTCCTATTCGAACTGAAGCATCTTTGTATAAGATCTAACCATCTCAGCCATGTTTCTATTTCGTTCCGTTAGGGATTTTCCCTGTCATTTAGTTTACTTACACGGTATAGCCGCATTCTGTGTTGCTGAGGTCCCTGAACATCCACTCAAAAAAAAATATCTTCTTATTTCTTATTATGATTAGCGATTATGTATTATTGGATTATTATTATTATTATTATTATTATTATTAATTATTATTAATTATTAATTATTATTATTATTATTATTATCTATTATTATTATTTAATTTTTTTTTTTTTTTTTTTTTTTTTATTTTATTTTTTTTTTTTTTTTTTTTTTTTTTTTTTTTTTTTTTTTTTTTTTTTTTTTTTTTTTTTTTTTTTTTTTTTTTTTTTTTTTTTTTATTTTTTTATTTTTTTTTTCATCTCTATTATTATTATTCATAATCTATTATTATTATTATATTATTTATTATTATTTTATTATTATTATTATTATTATTCTTATTTTTATATTTATATTTAATTATTTATTATTATAATTATGATGATTATAATATATGTAAAAAGATTAAAAATTCAAGTTATACAATTATTATATATTTAGATTTTAGTATATAAATTAGTGTTTTACTGGATCACGATATAATATATTGATTACTATATGGACAAAATAATATTTAGACTAAAGAATTGTATCGAGAAGGAGCTTAGAGAGACGAACCTGTAAAGATGTGTTGGGCAATAAATACATTCAAAGACTCTATTTCTTAAAGTCAAACAACGTAAAGAAATAATATTTTTAGATTAAAGTGACTAAGTATTTCAATCATTAAACTAATACATAATTGAATCAAATATAATAAAAGAGAGAGAGAGTAAGCGTTCATTTAATACAAGAAGAGAACGTGCTGTAAATTTCGGCTCTGTCAAAAGCCGGCTTAAATACAAAGGCATTATTAAACATTGTTTGGAAATTTATAATTAAATAATATCTTCAGTTGGGATGATTTCAAACGATATAACTATTCTTCATCAAATTTTGCAATTCATATTTTATTTCTTCCTTATAATATAAAGTTTGCTAAAGGAACGTTTCCTGGAAATACTATTTATAGCTTCCTCCAATCTAGTTGATACAAAATAATATCAAATATTTAATCTTTCAATTTTTTCAAATAATATAAAATTCTCTCGAATATGTAGGGACAGATCAATCTGTTCTAACATATAACCCGATGGCAAAGCATCGGGCTTTCTCTCCTCAGGGATGTTCTCTCTGAGATCGACCTACGTTCAAAAATTCCTTGTTTTGAAATGATTTCCCTATGCAGGATGAATTGTAGAAGTTTAATTTCATTTTAAGATTCCTTCTTGTGTTCCTCTTCTTTTCCATCTCCCCTCTGGATTTCAACGTCCACTCTCGATGACAGTCGAATCACATATATCCTTCTTC